>CAJNIZ010047937.1:0-69803 GCA_905231905.1 Symbiodinium pilosum | reverse complement strand
TGCTAAGGACGAAGGCTTGCGATATCTCATCACTTTGTCTGGGGAGCGCTCTTATTCATGTCTTGCTCCCTGCAAGGAGAAAAAGGATGACAAAAGGCCAGGCCCAGTCCGGCCGAAGTTTGGCAGGCGAGCCTTTCTTCTCCAATTCTTGAGCCGGTCTCTGCTTTGATGCCCGCCAGGTGGCTGGACCGCGTAGCTTGAAGTTTGCCCGCTTGGCTGAACCTCCCAAGGCGAAGCCATTTCTGGGATTTCGGTGTGTGCGCAATCATCTCAGTCTTGTTTCCCGCATCTGGAAGGAGCCTATCAACATTGACGTTAACGAAGGCGATGCGCCGTGCCAGCTGGCAATACAGGATGGGCTCGTCGATGGCAACAAGGAGGATATCCTCGCGTGGGTGCGTGCCCTCCAACCGCACGCCAGCCCGCGGCTAAATGGTGCTGGCAGCTGGAGCTGCGCCGACTGCGGCTGGGTCGGCTCGAAGCGCCGCTCTGTGTGCGCAGCATGACTTCATTTGAGATTGCATGTTTTCCACACGCTCGCAGCTGGCACGATTATGTACCTAAGGTCCCAGGCGCTGGCCTTGCTGACCGCTTTGCCATCGGAGAACTGCTCAAAAAAGGGCTCCAGGCTCGCAGCAAAGCTTTCCGACAGCTGTCTGGCCTTTGGAAGCTTGGCTGCGTCCAAGGCCTCAGCAGCAACACCCCACGGCCCGTCACGGCACCCAGCCATTTCCCAGGCAAAAAGTCCACGCGGCAGCGGTCGTGGCAGGTAGGGGAAGCTTGACTGCAGTCCTCATATAGCTGCCGAGTCCAAAACTTCGGATTTTCTACAAGGCAGATCAGATCAGGTTAGCTCGGGTCAAGTTCTCATCCAAGTTCGGGCCTTTAGGGCAGCAAGTGCAGGGGTTAGGCTTCCAGTAATTTTACCGTTTGACCCAAGAAATCTGACACCTTGCCTTATTGCTGTAGGCCTGGTTTCCTTGCTATAGGCCTTGTATGCCCTATATACCCCGGAGTCCTATATTCTGAAGCTTAGCTTGTCGTGACAATCTGCATCATCCCCATGTCGGCCCTTCAACCATTTTCGCCAAACCCGTAACCCTTCAAGCATACCTTGACCATGTACCCAGCCTTAACCCTTCAAATCCTGGTCGCTGTACTAGGCTTGGTCTTTGCGGCCATTCGCGGCGCCAGCTTCGTGACGGAGGCACCCGCTAGAATTTAGGTTTTAAGGTTAGGATTTACGTAGTGTGCGGCTATATCTTCATCACAAAGGAAGGGGTGTCTGCACGGGTCATTTCAGGTCAGATGACTTCTGACGAATGGTGAGGTGAGGTCAGGGTCTAGAGTTCAGGGTTTAAACTTTGGGGTTAAGGTTTTGGGGTCCTCCTTACTGAAAAGAATGGGACTTATGGCTGGTCCCCCTGGTCCCCATGCATCCTTTGACCCAATCCCTGAATTGTAAAGACCGCGGTACCTGAACAGGCGGAATAGAGGTTTAGGGTGTAAACATTCCTTGTTTAGAGTTCATATCCTATGTGTAAGGGAAGTGGTCGGGCAAGGTCAGGTCAGGTCAGGTTGCACAAGGCAAGGGCCTGGGGTCTAGGTTTGAGGGTCCAAAATTTAAGGTGAAAGGTTTGGACTGGTTGTTGGTCCCCGACATGCTTCCTGAAGCCCTATAGCAAGGAATATTAATTAAGCCACATATCTAAACCTAATGTCAGGTAGGGGGTATAGGGCAGTGCGAGTAGGTAAGTAAGGAAGGATGGGAACAAGCTTCAAATGCACCCGAGATCTCACAAGACTCAGCTGGATGAGTAAGGCATGATTAGGGGCGCATGCAAATCCTTGAGCACCCTGTAAATCAGGGGATCCTATGTTCTTTCCGCTAGCCAGATCAGCTCAGGTGAGCTTAGAGCGGTCGAGTGTTGAATGGGAGTGATTAGGTAAAGTACGACCTTGTCTTCGTGCGTATATTTTTTGCAGAGTGCTTGGTGCCCATTCCTTTTGGAAATCTTAGAAATCCCATAAATTCGATGCCTTTTGAGACCATAAAAATCCCAGCCACCCTACTGGATCTCCTTGGATCGTGTCTACCAGAGATGTGTGCTAGTGCAAGCCATAGCGTCAGCATCGCCAGCTGGAGCAAGAATTGGCACTTTCATTGCTTCCGCTAACGTGCTCAGCCGGACCGGGTTGTTTGGATATTCGAGAGATTGCCAGAAGACTTGACAATTTTTTGCCTTCCGTCACGACGCTTGTGCGGCTGGCAGCCGTGACAAATTTCTGCTTGAGTTTTCTCTCACCTTGAGCCAGACTTCCAAAACAATGCCGAAGCTGCGTCAGTGGACGCAGTTGACCGAGCCAAAGATCTGTAACGTTGCTTTGGAGAACCAGACGGAAAAGGAACAGAGCGATCCGGAAAGGTGGAGAGAATTTCCATCAAGTCCACGCAAGGCGGTGTCGCTTGGGGCAAGTGTCGTTGTCAGCAGAAATGTTCCGCCACGTGGCGATGGGATCTAGACACTGCAGATGGGTGCGGTTTTACTATTAGCTGGTTCGAGCAAGGTGAGCACCCGCGTCAGGCTGAGAACGAGGCTGACATGAAAAAGAAGGAGCGCGCTCAGCAAGTAGCTCATCTCACACGCTTGCAAGCCCACGCGCGCCTGCTGGCTGATAAGAATACCGCTCGGGACAGCATGCCGACGGTGCAGGTTCCTTTCCTTGTCCAGTATATCTTTGAACCGTAGCTTTTCTGTTTGCCTTAGCCTAGGAAAACCGGTTCTGTGTCGTGAAAGAAAAGTCAGGAAATCAAGAAGCAGCGCCGCCGCTTTTTGAAAGCAGATGCTGTTGATCATCGCCAGTGTGCCGACTTGGTTCATGAGTGGTCCAGGTACGTTCAGGAGCTATGTTGTACTGGTTTTGGGTTCTGTATGCTTGGGTTGACCTGCTGCTTTTTTGGGGTAGTGTTTTCAGGTCGGGTTAGATCAGGGGAGGTTGGCTCAGATGAGATGTTGTGTCGGAGTCTGAAACAGGAGCAGACAACCACGGCAAAGGCAGCATATGAGTTCAAGTTTACTCCCGTGCAGCTTCTGAACGACGAGCTGCCTCTGCACAGCCTTTTGGATGATGGATCCCGAGAGCCCCAAGTCCCGCAGGGGGCTTGTCTGCTCACTTCTGCGAACATGATCGAGCAGACCCGTATCTTGATGCGGTCCGGGAAGGAGGGGAGCGGCGAGACACTGGTCACGGACTGGACGTGTAAAATAGGAGCTGCAGGCTACTAGGCAGCAACGCGACCTAGTAATGCCACTGTGCTTTCAGCTTGTTACTGGCGTCCTGATGTTACCATAAGGCATCCTCATGTTCCCCTATAAGATACTAAATGCCGAGCGCCTCGCATGCTACCAGGTTGGGGCCTGGGAGTTCTCAGCTGGATGCAGAAGCACGACACGCCGCAAAAGCTTCCAGCAACCATGGTGCTTCCAGCAGCGTACGCCTGGGGTCCGAAGGAGGACATTGGGACCTTCGTGGAACTGGGGGTCTTATGTGTAGGTTGTACTCTTGGCTTCTTGGGTGGGCTTGGAGGTTCAGGGCAGTACACTAACTGTAAGTGATGTGGCGTCTGAAGAGGTCAGGTCAGGTGGTGTTGGGCGGTCAGGGAAAACCAGGGGTTGGACTTTAAGGTTGAGGGCTTAGGCTTTAGGGCTTTCAGCTTAGAGGGATTGCACTGAGGGCTACGAGGTGTAGCTTCAGGATTCAGGATTTGGGCTGGACGGTGGAGCTTACGATTTCAGACTGGGGGCTTGGGGCTCGGCACGCGAAATCCCGTAAGGGTCCATGTGCCCAGCTTTGGGCATTCAGGTTTATGGTACTTCCAATTTTGGTGCAAGCCTTGGCTTAGTATATACTTATTAGACACTTGGACCCCTTAAAGGATAGCCAAAGCACAAAGAAGAACATAAGCCAAAAGTACACTTGTGTTCCGCTTCAAGTAGATGGGACAACTTGAGGGCTTGGGATCCTCCCAATTGTGTCCGGCATCAGCTTGAGGCAAGACTGAAAAGAATGGACGGAACCCTAGTCAAACCTGGTCTTCCCGGTCCGCATACCAGAAAGGGTCAATTCAGGTCAGATCAGATCAGATCGGGTTGGAGAAGTAAAGCGCCAAACCTCAAGCGGCTAAAGCAGGCTTGCGCCCTGAGAGGTAAACCAAAGAAGTCGAAACCAAAAAAAACTTAACCATTGAGAAGACCTCCAGCCAAAACCGCCCAAGAACTTCCGAGACTCCCACATGACCTTAGCTCAGCATCCTAAATCCAGGACAAAGTGACGATCGCCTGCACTCTGGCTACATTCATTCAGGTCATGGCTCAGCATAACATCCAGATTTTGGACAAGGTGCGGTATATTCTGATGGATGGAACGGTCGCTGGCAGATTGGCAGCGGAAAAGGCGGGGTCGGGGGTTGATATAACGGAACCCGTAAGCTCCAAATGCCTTCTATTGCCGGTCCCAGGATACCAGCTCTACCAAAGCCAAGGGTTTGACATTTAGGCTTTACAGGCTTTGAGATTTGGGATTTAGGGTGTAGGGTTCTCGCCGCGGCCAGATCACCTCGACTTAGATTGGATCAGGTTAGATTAGCTTTTCGTGAGCCTTGCCCCTGACCCCTGACCAGATCATGCCAACGTTGGAGCATCGTCTCGATTTGCGGCATGTGGTCACGAACGTACGCAACCTGTCCGCGGCGCAAGCCGGCAGCAAAGACAACGCACAATACCTGGCTAGCCAGGTGCTCTTCCCGGCAGCATTGCCGACGAGCATGCTATTTCACCAGCACTGGCTTGCAGTCTTAGTGGAGTTGGCCAGACGAAAAGCCTGGGCACTTTCGAAGTACGCGCAAGACCATCTCCTCAGATTCATCGATGGCCGCTGGACGGCTGGCCGCCAGGCCACGGGCCGCACAGTGCCCAGCAGGCGCTGGAGCGCCGCAACAGGACGCTGAAGACTGGCCTTCCGGCTGGCTACCACAATCTCTCCATGAGTCAGGTTACCGCCAAGCTAGAATCCGTAGTTTGCGCACACCAGATCGAACAAAAGTGGATCAACGAGACTGAGAGCGAGGTCTTGTTTCAGGCGTCTGACCCGACAGAGCCGTCGCCGGGGCTAATATCGTCTGACTGGATCCGTGCGGATCGGGATGAAGAGGACCAACAACGGCTTCTTGCTCCAGTGTGGAGGTTTCTTGAATATCTGCCCAGCAATTTTGTGGCCACGGAAGTCGGCAGCCGAGTCCAGAGCTTTGATGTCAAACGCAGCTACACGATGCCGGTCAGACAGGCCAACCTCCAAATCGATGATACCTGCCACGAAAAGCTGTTTAGGCTTGCGCAAGCTGAGAACGTAGAGCAATTCACAGAAGCGGCCAAGCAGCTGAACTTGCTCAAGCCTGATGCCGAGACCGAAGCCGAGTTGCTGTCCGTGGCTCGCCTTCGGACGTTGCTAACAGAGCTTGCCATGATCTTCGTCCTTCGCCGCCCTTTCCATGGGCACAAGATCATACGCACGTGCGGCTCGACAGACATCTTTTCTTGTTTTGCCACAGGTTCACCGGCTGGGTTGGGTTTCGGTCCAGGGTTGAGGGTTGCGAGGCAGACCGCTTTTAGGTTTTTCGGGTTTGTGTCAGACTTCGGCCAGGCTTGGTCAGGTTGGATTAGGTCGGACCAGGTCAGCATAGGTCAGATTGGGCGAAAGTTTCTGTAACTCAGTTTTCCTTGCGCTCCCGTAAACAATTGAGGTGCCCAGTTTGCCAAAGACGGAGACTGTGCGCATGTCACCTTGACGCGCTGGCTGGAGGGGGACGAGAGGGTCAAGCTAGCAGGCATCTCCGAATATGCCGCCCGTCACGCAGAGCCTGCGGTACGAGGAGCTGAGGATGCACTGAGGAAGAGGCTGCTTCCACGCGGTCCATTGATTCGGCAGCTGCCCAAGCAAAGTGCCTGGTCTACCATGGAGACCCTCATCAAGCAGGCCCGTGAACGTTCCCTTGCTCGGCAAAAGCGGAAGAATGAGAAAAAGCGAAGGCTTGGTGCTGTTGGGAACTCTCCTGGAAAAAACACCGTGTTGGCTCGAAGGGTGGATATGCGCGCAGCCCGGATTGCGTCTCTACACAAGGCGACGCTCAAGCTGAGAGACAACACAAACTCTCTCCACCAAATGGAGGCTGTCTCCGAACTGTTGGCGCTGCACATGTCTTTGAGCGAGGCGAGGGACCTCAAGGCAGACGAGGCAATGCGAGCGTTGTTTTCCAATGCGCGGACTCAGCTACACGTCAAGCTGGCGGCTAGGCAACTTCTGGATGCGTGGTCAGATGAGAAGAAAATTCGCGCGGCCAGCTCCAATCAGGCATCCACTGCCTCCTCCCCTGACGTAAGGAGCGCCAAATCTGCTCGGTGATCAGCGAGGTCATTGTGGACCATGCAGCTGTTGCAGGGTGGGGATCCTCAGGCTAGTGAGGCTAACCAGTGGCATAACTATAATTTCCAACGCTCAGCGGCTTGAGGATCTCACTTGCCTGTGAAGCGTTTGCACGGCGCACCTGAACACAAATGTCCGGGCTTGGGAGCTGTTCATGATGCGAGGTCAGCTCAGGTTGGGTAGGCAAGGCTGGGTCAGGCCAAACTAGTTTGGTTCCTTGTTTTGGTCCTCTGTGTGTTCGGGCAGTCTGAGTAAGAGACTTTCACGGTAAAGGAATCACGACGAGTTCAACTACGGACAGGGATCAGATCAGGTCAGATCAGCTCAGGACAGGTCAGCTAGCTACTCCTACTCCTATTCCCGGTCGTCTGTGCTAGCCAGACGAGCTAACCCAAGGATCCCAAGTAACCAAGATCCAGGTAGCCTTTTGAACCATGCCTTGGACTGGGCTCTGGGCTTAGTCACTATACGGGCAAAAATATTGTAGAGCATCCTGTCGTCAATTTTCCCAGGTTTTCATTCTTCAAGGACCCAGTCAACGTAGCCAACTCCAATCCTCAAAACCGTCATACCAGGCCTAAATCTGGAATTCTTTATCAGTTCGTGCTGACTTCTTCATCCGCATGTCAGCCCTTGATCGGGAACACCCCGTAAACTGAACCTCAAACCGTACGTTTACCCTGTACCCAAACGGCTCCCTGTGCTAGGCCTGGGCTCTTTGTGCGCCGTTCGTGGCGGCGCCGCTTGGCGACTCTCCAGAGGCATCATGGCTTACTGCCTTCCTGTGAGGCTGTAAATCTTTGGTGAAGCTTTGCCTTACCTGTTTTTACCTCAGCAGGTCTGATTCATTGCAAAAATATCCCTGTGGTCCATTTTCCCAATAAACTTCGAGCCAAGCCTTAACCATGTCCCGTCCTTACCAACCCTAAATCCGGAATTCTTTACTTCTTCATCCCCACGTCAGCCCTTTATCAACCGGGCACACCCCGTGAACACTAAAGCCCTAAACCTCCTTTGCCGTGTACCTAGACTCCGGCTTCCTGTGCTATAGGCCTGGGCTCTTCGTGCGCCTTTCGTGGCGCCACCGCTTCGTGACTCCGCAAAGGAATCGTGGCTTACTGGCTTACTGGCTTACTGTAAGGGTCTAAATCTTTCTCGGTGTAGCTTTACCTTACCTGCTTTTACCTGCTCCAGGCCTCATCCGCTGCAAATTTCATAGTCTGCCCAGACGAGCTAACCCCAGGATCCCAAGTGACAAAGATCCAGGGAGCTTTTTTTTTCGAGGCATTAAGTACCATTAGTTTAATACTGATGCTAAATCAGTAATGACAACGGATTCACGAGGGGCAGGGGTAAGGGTTCCATCAGACGGATGTCAGATCAGGTCAGCTTGGCCCCCATGCCCCCGACCCCCCACGTCAGCTCAGGTCAGCATAGGTTGAGGGGCATCCCCGAATAGAGGCCATGTAGTCAATTCTCGTGCGTAGTCCAGGCAGCAAACCGCGCGAGCATCAACAAACCTTTTCACCAACCCCCAAAATATCCCGAATCACCCGAATCACCCCAACCCTGCGACAGGCTCCGCTTTCGCTGCAGTGCATCCGTCGGTGCAGAGTTGGAGAAAAATGCGATTTTGGTAACCACAGGGTTTCTTTTGGTCGCCTGCCGCGACAGCTTTGGTGTCATGATTTATCTTAGCTTTGGTTTCCTGATCCTAGTCTTGGTGTTTGCATCTGTCCTTTTGGTGGCTCGCATGGGGTTTTTGGTGGCCCGGCAAGGTTGTTTTGGTCGCCTGAGATGTTCCTTTGGTCGTCGAGAAATTTTTTAACCAGCCTATGTCCATTTTGATTTCGGACCCTCCCTGAAACAAGCAATTCGGTAGACATGGGTCCTGGGTCAAGGCACTTCTTCACAACACGGCCAATTTGATGTCCTTCTCAAAAGTGGATTGCTGAACGGCTTTCTGGAATGCGCCTCAAGGAAAGGTGGCTCAACAAATCTAACGTTTATCCACGAATTAAACGAATCTGGCCATGAAAACCTGAACGCTCGACAACAACATCATTGTTGTCATGTCCCGTAGCCCTGAAGAGAAAGGAAGACATCCAAACTGCATGCACAGGGCAATGAAATAAGGCTTAACCCTAAACTTCCCCAAGCAATGCGCGTGTCTAAACTTCCCCAAGCCTGATGTCCCGAGACGCCACGGGCGACACCGGGCAGTTCAGAGCAAGTTTTGAGAAAAGCCTTCACAAATCCCGTGTACTATAGCGTGATCCTCACAAAACATCTATGATCTTGCCGCGTTATGTAATCACAGGCAGGTCCTTACACAACCCATATGACCCTGAGGAAGAGCTACATGATCTCTAAATGGCTTGTATGCGTCATCGTACATGATCCCCAATAAGCTCATGACAAGCCCGATGGCTCTTGCACAATCTCCGTATATTCCTATATACTGCATGCTTCCTTTCATTATTCCCATGAAAACCTTGTGAATTCCGGAGACAGCTCCGAAGAGTGCCCACCTGATCCTTGAATTAGTGGAAATAAACCCTATAAACTTTCCAAATCCCTACAGAATTCCAGTCTAGTTTGTATATAGCCGCAAGGATATCTCCTCCAGATCCCTTGCATTTTTCAGGCCGGCCTGAAGAATCTGTGTTGAATCACAGTATATTATTGCCTATAATCCCTACCGAGCCTCATGATCCCTACCTTTACATTTCCGTGGACTGTGCGGAAACAGCCTTGCAGCGAAATGTAGCAAAACAGCCAGGGTCGGAAATGGCGGGCTCCGGATCCCGAAACACCTACCAGCAAGCATTAGGGTCTGATATGCTGTTGCCAGGGGGACCCTAGAAACATCGTAGGTATCCATAGATAATATCAGCCCTCCATGTGGGCTGTAGATCCGACTTCAACCTTTGTGGATATCTCATGTGATCATTCCTGGGGTTCAGTAGCCATGAGCACCGTTTTGTCTCTCTCTCGGGCCTTGCTGCATGGTCCTCCCTTTCCTCCCCTGCTCCCTGCGTGAGTTTTCCTGTGCGCCGCGCATCCTTGCTACGGGGCGATGACATGAAATCCGAAAGCATTGCCTTACCCTCTATTGAACTCAACGGGTTGCAGGAGCATACTTTGTCCCTGGTACTGTAAGCTTTTGGCATCATGGCCCTGCCTGCTACATGTTGCAATAGTTTTCTGGACTTGTTGGGTGCTGATGCCATCACGTGCCCTCTTACATGGATGTAGCGTTCGCATGTGGTGCTGGCGCCTGTTTGTGTGGTCCTTGCTGGGAGTTGTTCATTAATACTCATGAGCCCGCTTTGGGCTAAAGAAGCGGGCGAGACGACTGAGGCGCTCTCTCCTGGAAATTCGTGGACGGACAGGGAGACGAGATAGACGAATGTCAGCCTGGGGAGCAGGGCTCAGATGGCAACATTTCCAGTGTCGCGTGCAGGAGAAAGTCTGGATGAGTTGACATGCCACATTGCCCAGAATTGTGAGGTTCTGCCATCTATTTGCCCAGTCTTTGGCTTCAGGGATCTGCCGAAGCGTGCAGAAAAACTAACGTTCAGATTCAGGTCATAACTGGCCCTGCAACCTGCAAAATTCAGCCATCAGCTGCAGCAGCACCATTTCAATTTAGATTACGTTGATCAGAGGCCTAGCAGCGATCATCAGCACACTGACAATTTTATCAAGCCTTTCAAGCAGTGCCTGCTGCCATGAAGCTGATCAGCGACATTTTCCACAACCATTGCGGCGGAGACGGAAAGGTGAGCCCCAGCACTTTGAGGCAGGCCAAGTAAAAGATGCACACCTATGCCCATACCCTTGCAATCTGTTCGAGGTGTTGTTTCCAGTATGCCAGTGACTTAAGACATTGCATGAATCAGAGATAAAGGTGCAGAAGGAGAGAGAGTGAAATTGAGAGACGGCTTTGTGGAAATGTAACGGGGACTCTGGCCGGAATGCAAAAGCCGATTGCAAGCAGTCTGTAATGTTGAGAGCAGTTCGTGAGTACTGGTGATGGGGTCGATGATAAGCTATTGCTGCAGAGCTGCACACTTGAAAAGGAATCATGTAGGGTAGGAGGCCTGAGCTGAAGCTACGTCAAGCGCTGGAGTCAGCATAGTCCGGAAGCGCCACCAGCGACTCGCCTTGCTTGCGGAAGGCGATGAGACGCTCAATGTTTACGCACTACTGGGGCAATTTGGTAACACCTGAGACCTTGCATCAACAACATCCCGATACCATTCCTGTGGTACTGATCCTGCACAGCGCACTCGCATCATAGCCCCGGCTAGTCGTTTTCTCAACGCGGGGAGGGTGAGGAGAAGGAGGAGGGTAACCCAAAGAGGCAGCTTCGGCCCGCAGGCAGGGACAGCAATGACAACGACCACAGAGACTCAGGAGGAAACAGGCTGCACATAGTAGAGTACAAAGGCAAGAAGCAGGCATAAGCCAAATCTTTTCAAGGTGAGGGACCTGCTGATGGTTGCAGCTCGAGAGGTATGAGGGTACCTGCAGCGTGACTGATCCCGTCTCGCGGAACAACCAAACAAAGGCAAGACACGGTTGTTTCAACACTTGGGGAACATTATCGACGATACGCAGGGTGTTAACGCATAGCAAAATCCGAAGAAGTGACTTTCCATTTGGCCCAGCCTCACGCCAAAAGAACAAATTGTGCATACGAGGTTGTGGTATGAGCCGAAAGCCAGTCTACACAGGCATACTTTTGACGCAGACACCAGGTCTCCTACACAAACCCCGGAGGCTAAAAATCATCACCAGGGGGCAAGGTGCGCATCTTGAGCGCGCGCAACCAAAGCGTAGATGGCTGCCTGGAATCCCTTTTGACATCAGCTACCCAGCGAGACAGACTAGAATTCGGCATGGTCGAAACGGGCCGGCCTGAGCATCCAAAAAAGGTCACACCTTCCACAAGGCTGGAAAGACGAAGAGTTGATAGCTGAGAGATGCACGAATACTGTATCCAATGTCTTTTGTGCTCTCAGGGAGCTCCTCCTGACCCTGGGTGACCACAATCTGGGAATTTGGGACACATCAGATGTTGACACAATTTTGGCCCGATGGAGCGATAGAAGCGCGATCGACTTTGACGAGTTCGTCAGTAACATGTCCTGCACAGATTAAAAAGACCATAATATGGATTAATATATGATAGTATACTAGAATCTTTCTATAGTATAGCATCATGTTCGAGATGTTTACATGAGCGCATGGATGAGAGTGACAGCTGGAGATGACATAGCATGATGCGTCTTGCTTGATTGGCCCCAAGGCTGGGTATACCAAGATTGCGCCTTGCTTTCACCTCGGGATTGCGCGGACGAGTGCTCTCACAGTCCTCGCCATCTCACAATTAATTTTGATGTGCAGCTTGCTTGCAGTGGCTGCATGTTGCCCAGCGCGTAAAACTCGCTAGTCATGAAAGCTAGCATCAGCAGCTGCACAGATTGGCCAGTCCAGTTTTTATGACTGCTGTAGCGGCGTGCAGCACGAAAGGGTGCTTCAAGCAAACAGCACAAATTAGTATGAGCAAGCCCAGGAACAAGACTTTAGTGATGCGGGACAAGACTGCCGGCAAATCAGTGGAAGTGGTCATCAATGAGGCTGGTTGGCGAACACACTTAGAGAAGGAAGCAGCAGTGCTGGCTCCACTGCAGCCTTGACGAGTCCCACTGGTGAAAGATGTCCAGCTAGTCCAGCTGTGCAGGTGCTAGCCGAAACATGCTGGGGCACAGTGGAAGGGTCAGAGTGGATCCTCGTGTCCGACAAGAGCCTCGCTTTGAAATTCATTTCACCTGCTTATGGGCCCCTGCTTGAATGAATGTGCATTACATCAGTCAGCAAATGCAGTCGATGCCGTGAAGGCCGTCGTCATTACGTCCGGAAGCACCCGCAGGTGGTGAGAGCTTAGCTGCTAAGCTGCAACCAGTCAAACAGCACCATCATAAAGAAATAGGTGGCAGCGCGGGCAGACCCTAATACATGCCCGGATATCAGCCCCGATGAGCTTGGCAGACCGAGATATCTGCCAAACAGACAGCAGTGGAAGGGAACAGCTCTCTTTGCAGGTGTGCCCCCCTCCTGTAAACCCTGCAACAACACCTCGAATGCCTCTCTGACTGCCAAGGGTACCCACAGAGAGCCAAAGCCTTCACATATGACTATCGTCCCTAAAAGCTTGACATGCGTCCATGATGAGCAGCAGCATTTGCTGCAAGCCCGCAATCACAATCTTGTGCAGGTTAGCTATGCTGAGTTTCTGGAGAGGACGATGCCTGGGAGCGCTGCTAGAAAAGACCGGCAGAAGCTGAAAGGCCTATGGGGATCCAGTTTCGCGTCCAGTGCAAGCTGGGACAAACTGACCACGGGCACCTAGTGGAAGAACTCTGTCGACATGTTGGCTTGCTTGCGAGGCGCTTTCACTTTGCAGGGGCACCCGGGAGAAAGCATGGACCACTCTCACAAAGAGCTGTGCAAGCAGCTCATCTATCCGGCCAGCCGGCAGTGATTCAGCTGTTGTTCTTTATCGGTTCTTTAGAAGGTCACCGATTCAGCGCGGATGGGGTTTTGAATACAACATTTTGAAGCGCACCCCTTCAATTCAATAGCAAACAAGCGGAGCTGATTCAGGATGGGTCTCCAGTCCAAGTTGTGCATGCATTCTTCCGCCTGCTCGTGGAGCTCAAGCGATCAAAGCGGCTGCCTGGCCCCACTCTGTAGTTTGTAGTTGCGCTTGTTTTTGGCTAAAAGAATGCGAGAGCAGTTCGGGAAATTCAGAACCTCATCATGGAGGCATGCTCCTGCCGAACACAAGGTCTTTCTGTTTGATCTTCCGAAGTTTTGGCGAGGAGCCCGCGAGTCTCAGAGCTATGTTCCCTATTTTCCTCCTTGAAATCAGTTTACGGCACAAGATGTTCGTTCCAAATCCAGTTCGAGTCGTCACTGAAAGGACTTGGAGTTGGTGTCGCAGGAGCTGAATTCTTTCTGTGAAGGAAAACATCCAATGTTCCCAGGACCTTTGCGCTTCAAGTGTGTTTACTGTGGTATTAGCACATGTGCTTTTCGACTTTTGGTACATCTTGTTTTGGCAAGGATTCTGCATGGATGGCAGTGACGGCGAGCCGGACTACCGATTCCACATGGGACATCCAGAGCGCTACGGCAATTTCCATGTGGCATCTCAGCCAATTTCAGAGTTTCGTTCTTCTCCGGGCCTGTTCGGACGAGTGCGGGAAGTGTCCAAGGAAGACGAGGAATTGCACTTGGTGCTGGGGACCATTGAGCAACCTGGAGAAGGACGCTACAAGGAGCGCAAATCAGCATTACAGCTTGCATAGCGTAAGTTGCACAGGTGAAATTGATAGACAGCTATGGAGCCTGACATTGCCATTTTGCAGGATGCACAGGATAAAACCCTCGCGTTTTTCCAGCAGAACGATCTGCCGGTGAAGAGGATAATTTCGGGCACGTGCAATACTTACAGCAGGGAGGCTTGTGGGATCGGCGTGAGCAGCTTGTGGCCTTAAGGTCTGCAGTGGTGGAATTCATTTGGGACTTGTCGTCGAAGTGCGTTACAGCCGGATTCCGGGACAATTTCCAATTCTGGAAAGAAAAGAACCACAGCCAGGACGGGCAGCGGTTGCTACAAGCCATGGGAACTCACGTGCCAAGCCCTGAAGTTTGTGTCAGGACGGTGGCAAATTCTTCCTTTTTGATGCCTCCCGAAGCACCCAGCGCCATGAGATGTTTTTCGATGACAATGTACACTTTGACGACTTGAAGATCGTGCGGCCATTCAACAGGTTCCCTTCGTGTCACTCGCAACATGCGTGTGCTTCACCCAAACTGCTTGGGTCTGCAATCAGGCTTCGGCAGCGCAAGTCTTGGTGGGGGCTTCCCCTGCTGCAAACTCATGTGTGCTTCGCCCCAGCAAGAATTGCGATATGCTAATTCTGCCATCCTCACCTTTGCGTCAGGTGCCGGGCAGATGCCCTCACAGCCATAAATGACGACCTGTACTTTGTATCAGAAGTGCAGAGGACGGGTGTCAGATTGACCTTTTTTGCTTCCTGCAAGATAAGCTCCTTCCAACAGGATGGAAGCCAATTACGAGCATAAGCTTGCAGCTGCTTGTTGAGAAATGAGAGGGAGGGTTTTGCTTCAGGTTGTTGGGTGTTCCTGGGATGTTGCCTTGTGTTTCATGGTGGTGCAGCTGCGATGTTGGCAGACATGTTGTGCTGGGATTTTTGTTAGGAAGGCTGCCCAAGTTTCAAAGACTTGCTGTGCCTCAGCTCAGGCGATACAGCGCTGCAGCACATGTGCTTTGGCAATTTGAGCATGATAGCAGGCATATGCCGCATCACACTCTTTGAAGCAAGGCCTGCGACGCTTGCCAAAGCACGGTGCTCAGAGCGTTTCACTCCCTGACTTGCATCGCGATACGAGGCTTGGCTGAGCATGCTACATCCGTCACCAGATATCCTTCTGGCCATTGGCCGCCTCAGCCAATCAGCTGAGGAATTACGACGCGTGGGAGGGCCTCCGAAAGGATGAACGTGTCTTACCGCTAACATCGGACGCTGACGCAGACTTCTTCTCTCCCACTGCCTTGGGTTCTCAAGGAACACAGACATGAAGGCAGTAGGGGACCGAATGACTGCACACTTGCAATGCCATCATGGGGCCTTGCGCTCCATATGGCTTTTCTGCACAAGAGCTGCAGTGATCAATGCCGACCCTAGAAAAGCTATGAAATTGAGAGTGGACATTAAGAGAGGCATCAAAGCAACTTGTCTTTTTGGTAAACCTGGCCTATGTGGCATCATTGAATTCAGATGTCGCGGCATTGTGCAGAAAGCTTTAACCGCGTTGGTGCGATCGACTCCGCTGGAGGCGCCTTGCCTCAAAGCGGTAGTCTGCACATATTTGCCCAACGCATCTTGTACCTGTCTCAGAAGTTCCGAGATGATGCCACTTGTGCGGCTCAGGCGAGCTAGGTGATAAATATCCTTTCTGAGACCATATATTTGCCTGCATCCTTGAGTTACCCCGTGTCTTTACGTCACCCACTAGCTGAAATGGGACAAGCGTGCAAAATATGGACCATGCACATACTGCACGCCTTGCCAGGGGCCAGGCTTGATCGCTTCGAGCCAAGTGTCACTCAGAACTTTTTGTAGATGTTTTTGCCGTGTAAAGCAGAGTTTTGATTTGACATTTCCTCTTGACAAGCTGCTGTCAATTTCCCGGCTAGTGCAAAGTAAATGCCAACAACTCGTACATGATGATTCATGGCCCCAGCTTGAAGAGAGGCATTTCGAGTGACAGGCCACCAACACAGAAGCCAGCTTGTGTCGCTGCCTGATTTAAGAAGTGTTTCGATGAGACCTCTTTGAGCTCGATCCTGCATAGAGGGTTCCTGAGCCTTGTGCTTCGTAAGCCAAACAGGGATGAGTGGAAGGTAGGCCGCCCTCACCTCCCTGCAGAATGAACTCAATTACGATGCGTTTGCTTCCCGCTGCGGACTCGTTTTCAGAGAGGCACAACAGTTCTCACCCAATTCGCGCACCAGCGTTTCTGGCACGCCTTTTCGTTACCTACGTTAGGACCAGTAAGCTTTGGCTGCTGTCGGGCCAGTTGGTTCAGGCACTTTTGTTTGACTCTTTCGCTCAGAGGCCCGGACGGCGCTGTATGTCAGGACCATGGTTGTAAGCACTTTTCACCGCTAGTAATTATGAATGGCTCACTTGTCAAACTCTCAGGGCCATCTGGCTGCAGCGGACCAGGTGGTGCTTTCATGCTAACTGCTCGTGGCGCATTGCTGGGCCGTCGTACAGACACATGGGCAAAGTTGCATAACAATGAAAATGAGACCGCTTGGCTGTGCCGCGCACTTCCTGCAGCATCCTGCAGCCATTCGCAGCCAAGCAAGCCCACTTGTGCTGAGATAGCCGAGGTGGAACTGGAAGACTCCGAATCGGCGGAGAGGAAACATGCCCCTGCAGTGGCGCCATGCTCAAAGTACCGATCTAATTGCATAGAAAAGACTCAACATCGACATGATCAAAGTATGACTCTTACTATAAGGCACTTGTATGGGTGATCCGTGGTGGCTGCGAAACTGGTGGCCGGCGGCTGAGAGCGATGCGATCACTAGGCTTGAGAAACAGGTGTGGGATACTCCCTGCGGGGTCCCCGACTTGGAATTGGCACGGCTTTGGGCACGGAGCCTTGCTCCAGGGGGGCTGGAGCACCCTAACTTCCTGAAAGAAAGAGAGAATAGAAGAAGAAGAGGGAGCGAGCACTGCAAAGAAGAAGAAGAGGAGCCTTGCGCGAATGTTGTGCGTCAAGCACCTCCTTGCCGACCTCCGGTCTCATCATGCAGCTGGCTGAAACAGACGCAAGTAGGCGCATCATTAACAAAAGCATTCACAAGTGGTTAAATGAAGCCTTAATTCAGATGCCGACAGCCATCTTTTCACTCCAAGATCTGGCTCCAACCAGATGGATCCTGAGATCCGAATAGCGCATGGTCACCCTCCACTGCCATGGGGAAGAAGGACGGAAAATTGCGCAGTTGTGTTCAGAAACAGTTCGCGACAGCATCGATTGCGCTGCAAAACCGACAGGCGCTGAAGCGACAAGCAAGCAACAAAGCGACTTGCTTGCAGATTGGCTTTCCAGGTAGCCTGAGATGCGAAAAAACAGACTGGGCACCCCACTGTCCTCCATGACATTGCCTCCACTATTACCACTACGAGCCAAGCATGTCGCTGAATGCGCAGGCTGTAGTGCCGACACCCAGCAGCCAAGCCAGCAAGGCCAATAGCATTTTGTGCTTGGCTTGCCTTGGCAGTGAAAAGTTTCTGAAGTTTCTGCTGGCTCTCAAGGACGTAAGCCAGCTGAGCGTCGACGATTTGCTTGGGGACTTAAGCCCGACGAGTAGCAAGGCTGCCACTTGTCAGCTTGTCTATGGCAGAACCGGGAGTCAAGCAAATTTGCATGAGCCTCAATACCCCCTTTGTGCCAAGTCTTCGGGCAAGAAAGCTTCAAAGAAGCGAGCTGCCGAAGAAGCTTGGAATGTTCATTGCCCTGGGTTCATGCATGTTCAAGTTTCATGTTAGTGCGCTGACATTCACCACTAGTTTAATGGGTAGAGCCCCACTGCAGAGATCTGAGGCCACATGTGCCCAGAACCTGCACAATCGAATTTAGAGAACAATGTCCATGTCTAATATCTAACAGCAGGTTGCTCAACGCAAGAAGACCTTACACTGAGCCATCGCAAGAGTGATGGAGTTAACGCTGAGGAGCGCCGCAAGGCAGAGGCGGCAGCTCGTCTTGCTGAGCTTGAGCGCGAGGAGGACAGATCATGCTGGGTGAAATTGTTGAAGGACTAAGGTAGGGTGAGATTCACTGTGTGCAAGTTGGCGGAGGGGCCGCCAGTAGCTGACCCCAAGGAGGATGCCGAGCAGCAGCTGAGCGACACATTCGCTCTGAAGGAGACCATGACCGCTGTTCACTCTCAAGCATGCATCATGTTGCAGGCTCAATGCTTTGCAAGGATCAGATCCTGGATCGTGCTGCGCGGGCAGCCAACCTGGCCAATGTTTCAGCTGCTGCAGGCGTAGTGGAAAATTCTCGCCGTGCTTTGCATGTGAAGGAGCAGATTCGAGCAGCTTGCAGCTAAGTCAAACCCCAAAGTTCAAACGAGAGAGACCTGCGGAGGCTTCCGGCACTCCAGCGTTGCACAAGCGGACGGCAGCACCTTTGTTTTTGCAAATGGTGCGTGGTATGCAGATCTATGCGTTACGCCATTTGTGCGATCCCCATGAAATTTGTGTTTTGCAAGGCTTGCTGTGCTTCGGAACTTCGGGTCGTGGCCAATGCGATCAGCCTGCAGGGCTGGGCCCTGTTCGAGCAGTGGCTGCGGGCATCTTCGCTTCCACGGCCAGAAATTAGCTTCCACAAGGGGTTTTCAAAACTGGACGAAGTCTGTTGCCAAGGTAATTTGCATACTTGCGTCATTCAAACAGACGGCGTGCTCCGATGCTTTGGAGATAACAGAGACCTGTCTTGAACCTTGTTTGTCCGCACAAGACCTGCCTGGCCTGGCCAAGCGAGAGCTTTAAAGCACCCAAGGCTTTGGCCAATGCGAAGTTCCTCCAATGCTTACTTCCGTAGTGTGCACAGCAGCAGGGTTTGGACACACATGCGCTCTGGACGAGCAAGGCAGGATGGAAGGAAGACAGCAGTTCCAAAGCCAGATGTCGGCAAGCCTGCAAAATACAGGCCACCTGCACTGTTTTGGCGACAACGTCTACGGCCAGTGCTCCGTCCCCAAAGAATTGGGCAAATGCAAGGCCATAGCAGCAGGCTTCCGACACACCTGTGCCATCTCGACGGGTGGCTCCCTTGTGTGCTTCGGTGATAACGGCCTCTTGCCTCATTCAGAAGGAACTTTCTGCTACACTTTGTTGGCCGGGCTGCCCGTTCTGTGCACAGGTTGCGGCCAGTGTGATGTTCCGGAAGACCTGGGAGCAGTGAGGCTCACTAAGGGCACGGTGCTTTCGATGAAGCCTTAGTAGGGTTCCAGTGCAGATCATGACAACATGAAACGTGAGGCTGGTCGCTGCGGGGGACTTTCACACCTGTGCTGTAACAGAAGCGGGCAAGCTGTGCTGCTTCGGAAGCAATGCTTCCGGCCAGTGCGATGATCCAAGCAGGTTGCAGGAGGTCATTGCAGCCTAGATGCAAGTACGACCCCATGCACTTGCATTCCACGAGCTGGTTTCGAAGTTGCTCACTCGGTTTGACCGTAGGGTCGGCCTTGTGCGACCAGGCAGTGGCTGCCGGTGCCAACTTCACAGTGGCTGTGTCGCTGGAGGGCAAGATCTCCTGCTTTGGTGCGTCTGGTCATGGCCAGTGCGACCTGCCTGAACAACTGCAAGATCTACAGGCGCCCTTGCCAGAGGCCCCACTTCGACTTTGAGCATGCAAACGCAAACAATGTCATGTCGAACCGGACTTCAAGCGCTCAAAAAAGCACTTTCCTGCCAAGGAGATATTTGCGTAGCGAACATGTCTTTCACACCTGAAATGGCATGTTGTCATAATGCTTGGAAGGCTAACACCATCCCTGGAAATGGCAACATCTCATGGGAAAACCATTTCAATCAATGAGCATCTTTGTCATTTGTCTTGTGATCCTGTCTGCCCTGCATGCTTCGAGCCAAGCGGGAGGGAAAAAATGAGCATCTTTTGTTCCGCACCTGCTGCCCAAATGTGCTTGGGAAGTGTTCGCGATACATGCGGAACATGCAGTTGAGGTAGCGAAGCGGGTGTGTGAAGTGAAACGTATAATAACCTCACACCTATCCACAACTTTGCAAACAAACTGCATGGGTCACAGAGCAATGGCAGACAAGAGTTTAAATGGTTTAAATCAAACTGCTTGAACGACTTTCAATTGCTCTGGTGCAGGAGCCCGAGGATCTTGAAGCACCAAGTTCCCCAAGCCTGGGCTTCCTGCCCCTCGATCCTGCAGACATTGATGCAGAGGCAGATTGCTGTTCACAAAGCATATGCAAGTCTATCTGCAGATCGAACTCTGAAGGATTTCGAGGGGGAGCCTGAAGATGCAGCCGATGCGCAGCCCGAAGAAGTGTTGCCTAGCTTGTAACAAGCCAGAGAGCTTTGACGGCAAAGGTTTGATACTAAGGCCAGCTGCGGAGGATCCTCAGCTGCCAGAGGCGGCAGCTCGACATCGATCATCAACCTCGTTCTTGTAGGACGTTGCGATTTTGCGTGCATTGAAGTCGGTGGGCAGGGTCTGCAGGCCGTCATGAATCGACAGATAAGGAATCGCAGCTCGGGATGGCATCCACCATGGATAGTTTCGCTGAGAGCTTCACCACAATGGATACATCCGCAAGCGAATATCAGGACCAGGTTCTAAATTGGCTTTCATGATTTGTTGTTTCTGGGGCCTCCAAAAGCAGGAGGAGCCGCCGCAAAAGAATCCGGAAGAGCAAGCTCAAGCCAGGATTCAGGCTGTCTGCGAGCTCAATCAGGTACTTTGAAACGTGGTCTTAACTTGCTTTGGCAGGCTCTGCATGTGCAAATAGCTGATGCGTGGGAACAGGCGCGCCACGACCAGTGCTTTTGCACTTGGCCAAACAAAGCCCTTCCAGCCTCGTTTTGCTTCAGCCACGCATTCGGAAGCTCTCAAGGCTCAAGCAATGGCTGGTCGATTCGCAGACAACGTGCGAGGATTGGCGGCTGGCAGCTTCCACTGTTGCATCATCTTGGCAGATGGGAACACAGTGTTTTTTGGCGCTGCTTGGATTTACTGCTGATTGCTGGGCTGCAGGCGTTTAGGGCACGTTATGCGAAGCCAAAGCAATTCTTCCAAACAGCAGCTAGCATGCTTGGAAATCGTACGCTTGCACGACAAGGATGACAGTGCCAACCAGAGCACCGTGCCTGAGAGCTTGGCTCCTCTGCTTCTGCAGCTAAGCAGTCATGAGCTGCCCTCGGCCGTCTTGGAAACAGGCAAGCCGCCGATTTTGACGCCTACCCCTCCAGAGGAGGATAGTGCGGTCGCTGTCCCACCAGAGGCTGAAGCCTGAATTCGCGCACATGTAGATCTGTCAGCCAAAGGCTTCAGACAAACTAGAGCAATTCAAAGCAGGTCAGTAGAAATAGACCGTCCCTTCTCTAGAAGATGGGGGCGAGACAGAAGCATGCATTTCTACAAGAAGGATCGTACTAAAATGGCGGGCTGAGCTCAGGATGGATTACCAGTATCACTGGCACCTATTGAATTTGGCTTTGCTGATGTTGTCCCTTAGCCAGGCTGACGGACATGTGTGTCAACTCCCTCGCCTGTGCTGTCACCCAAGGTGTGATCGTCCGAACAGGGCCTGGGATTGGATCACCTCAGGCTCGTGAGCTGCATTGCAGATCATACTTCAACAGTGAGTTCATTTGTCACAGGCAGATTCTCGCCTGTCAAGCGGATCTGTTGTTTGGGAGCTCGAGTTGTGCGGAGCACCCTGGCCAGCTCAAGTGTGTAGGGTTTAACTGTTCAGTAGCTGAACACAGTTTGAGGCCCGCCTGCATTACCGAAAGCTGAGAGGCCGCTTCCTCGCTTTTGAGCCAGTAGAATCTCTTTAGCATGCCTTCATTCCATCAAAGAAAGCCTACAAGGCGACGGTCCCCAAGAAGGCTGGATCAGCATCTGCGTCAACCAAAAAGTCCCAGCCTTTGATCTTCATAACAGCTGAGCCTGCTGAAGGTTCTGAAGGCTATCTCTCACAGGTTGGAAATGTTCAATATCAAGATGTATCAAGTTTTCTGGGCATGGACTAGGATACGGAAATTGATTTAGCGTCACCCTTTGTGCTGACCATATTCTAAGGTAGTTCCAAATGGTAAGCCGTCTGGCTTGTTCTGTTTCTTGTCGGCTTATAGACACGGAGATTCTAGCTTGAGCTGGAGACCTGAAACTGAGCCAGGGTTTGCCCACGCTGACCATCAAAATGCTTGATCCTGTCATAATTCAGGCTCCTCCAGGGCTTGTCATTCAGAAGTTATAGGAGGGTTCCGTTCCCGCAAAATCGCTTGGTTTCGTTTCATGCGCAGTCACAGAGTTCAGGACTCAGGTGTTAGGGTCAACAGAAAGGTTCCTTCCTGTTTGTAATCCCAATTGCTCAAAGGGCTAGGGACTTAGAGGCTCCGGTTCAGAGCTCGAGGGGCTCTCCTTGGGGTTCCAGGCCATACAAACCATATGATTGCAGTTTTAGGATCAAGAACCTTCGAGATTCTGTCGCGAAAGATTCCCAATCAGTTCGTGGTTTGCGTCAGGGGTTGGGAAGGTGGGCGGCGTAAGGGCGCGAAGGCTCCACTCCCTAAAGTAGACATCAGGTTTAGGGACGCTATTCGCAAATGCATGTGGGGTGAGAAAGTATGAGCTGGTGTTTAATCCGCGAGTGACCTCATAGATTCATAGATTGGTATATCTTGATGACATTTGATGACCCAATGCTCGTTCACATTGCTGTCTCTGGCTTGCACATGATCCATCTCAAAAGGTGCATCAGCACGAAATCGGACCTGTTTCAACATCACGCCGGGCTGGAGCTGGGTGGGGTATTACAGAGGGGGAGGAACCCAAATCACTCTTGAGACCTGAGCCTTTCGGCTTTGGCAGATTTATTCGCTATGCCCGCAATGCCTGGTGTGTTCAGGTCCTTGCAGAGCGCTGTCCGATGGGTGTGCCTGGGCGTAGACAATACCTGAAGCAGCCCCGCCAACTTTCACCATCTAGGATGTACAGGCCAACAAAGCACAGGCGCATTGCATTTGTCTGATAGGACATGCATTTGAGCCTAAAGTTAGACAGGCCTGCTGAGTTGGACATGCTGCGGGCTTTGAGTGCCAAAGCTTCACTGAGGATTTGATGGAACCAACCTTGCAAGAGTTGTGCCATCGCAGCCTGGACTGCCACCTGCCAAAATCGCAAGCCAAGTGCAGCCAGCATATGAAAGCATGGCTGCTTGCTAAAGGCAACACCCGGCACATCAAATCAGCGTTCTGCGATGTCAACGATATGGATCTCTTCCAAGCACTTTGGTCCGAACTTGACGTGTCGGGGAAATACAAGCCACCTGGCGGCCACTCGGCTCAACTCGGTTTATCTCCTGGAAGCTGTCGGCGGTTTTGTGACACAAGTCTGCAAGAAGGGAGCTGTTGCAAGCGCGGGCTTTAAAGGCAGAGTCAGAGAGCGACGCCTGAGGCATGGCCTTTGTGGACAATCGATACAGGACGGCAATTGACCCAGAGCCTCTTGACACTCAACGATGGCAGGCTTGAGAAACAGTATGGCGAGGAAATGGCTTGACTACCAGAATTTGCTGGCAGCTTTAAAAAGAATTTCAGGCTTGTGACATCTGCTTTCATCCTTCAGACGCTGCTCGTTACCTGGCCAGCTTATTGACACACCGTTTGTGACAGCTCAAACATCAGACTTGCAAGGCCACATTGAAGGTGGAGATGGTCATGTGGTGGGCAAATGTTTATGAGGATGGATCGAGTGGCTGCGATTTCCATCGCGATTGTCATTTTCGGCAGCCTGGCTAAGCACTGTGTCCTTTGCACAGGGTCCAAGAGATTGCCTCATGATCAGATGTCACAAGCTTGCTTTCTGCAGGCACGACGTGAATGTGACAGCTGCCAGAATGCATTTTGCACATCATGCGATTCTTTGACTTCAAGCACCGAGCAGCATGAGCAGCTGATCGTGTTCACCAAGGTAAGTGCATCGTTCGGTGAAGCTCGCGAGATTCTCAGTAAGAGTAAGGAAGCCTCAACCGGAGGCCTTCAACAAACTTGGGGCAGCTTTCCAGCCGTTTTTGCTGTGAGGAGACTTGGTGTTTCGCTTGGACGGAGAAGACGTGGAGCAGCTGCCCTTACATCCCTGAGCCTGCCAGACACATGATCCATCAAGGGCCAGCTTCGCGACCAAGGCTTCCCTACCTGCAATCTAACGGAGACATCATGGCATTTAACGATTGGGTCGACGAACATTTCCTGCATCGGGTTTACCCTCAAAGCGCTTTGGCCCTAGTGCTACTCCGGTCTTCACTGCTCGCTTAAGATTCACTCTTGCTTCAGTGCCTCCTTGCATTTGAGGAACCCACCGGCCCTCGAATTTCCATCATACTCATGGGGCGAACCTGCATCTTCGCTGATCAGGCCTGTCCTTTTCAGCTGACACAAGCGGGCTGGGTAAAGTCTTACATGGTGAAGCCTTGCATGTAAGTCTATGTGTGCTGCTGGCAGCCCGATAGCTGGTATAGTGAGGCCTGCTGTTCAGACAGCTGAAGGGGGTCGCCCCCGGGGTTTCGACCATGACAGCTGCGGACCGCGAGGGTGCGGGGAAGTGCCCTGGGGGGGTAGTAGTACCCCCACAACCCGTAGAAGAAGAAGAAGCTTACCTGTAGGCCGGGCAGAACCATCACACAGAGAATGATACGCGACTGCGAGTAAAAGAGAAGATTGGAAGAGCCGAAGATAGAGTTTTTTTGCAAAATGGCTCAACGAACTGGATGCTGAGACCGACACTTGCGCCATCAAGCGGCACCATCAGCTTCTTCAACAGAGCTGCGCCTGGGCTTGAAAGTGCTTGAACATTGGAAGGACCCTCCCCGAAAACTTGCAGCCAGCAGTCCTGCAAGCCCTTGTGCCCTGCAGGTTAGTTCAGGTTCAACATACTTGCCCAGGCCGGAGTATTGTCAGCGATGCGCTGCCTGCCGTGCTTCAGCGCGAGGCAGCCGAGATTGTCTGGCCAATTTGACGGCATGATGCGCATAAGTTTGTGTAAGTTGGAGGCAAAGTTGCGGCAGCAAATTCGTCATCTTGAAGAGCAATTGGCGGAGAAGCAAGCACCTTGGCCTACGAAGCCCCGAGTGCTCGGTGCGAGACAACTTCGCCCGGCATTTTCTGCTTGTACCCTCCCTTCAAGAGTCACCACTAAGATTTTCACGCGGCTGCAGCTTCACAGAAAGAAGACCTGGGTCAGACTCCTCGCCAGACCCTGTGAGCCAAGCCAGCCCCGAAGTCAAGCTGGACAGGCCGTGACACGTTAAGCATACGGCACAAGGCTTAACATTTGAATGGTACTTCAGAGGTGCAAGCCACACGCCAGATCTGGTTTGCTCGACTCAGCTGGCCGTTGCTGTGTGCAACTTGTTGTCAACAATGAGCAGCTGAGGCAGCAACTGGCCCCCAAGCTTGCATTGAGCAATGAGACCTGTCAGCTATCACTGTTATCACAGTTTGACGTAGTCAGGATACAAGGAATGCCCGTCACCGAGGCCGGGACCCTCTTGCTGCTCATGCGAGCATCTTCTCCAGAGATGCAGCTGCACTTAAGAAGGATGCGATGCAGCTATTTCCTTGGTCTTGTGTGATTGTCCAACCGCTTCACAGGAGATGGTGCACAGGTCTCAACAGCTGGAGGCACTCGACCTTGCAGTCTTGGTGTGGCACCGGGGCAATGGCAATGTTTTGCGATGCCGCTGTGCGCGAAACCTCGCGAGGGGAGGGCGCAGCCTGCAAAAAGAGAACAAGAAGAAGAGTATATTTGGGCAGTCAGCAGCTGCAAGGGCCCGAGCGAAAGAAAGATAAAGAAAGAAATAGACATGTTTCAAGTTTGCATGGCAATCACTCAAGTCAACGCAAAGAGTTCCCTTTTTCATTTTTCACTCGAGTCTGAAAGCAATGGGTTGGAGAATTAGTGGCGCCGGGGGAGTCACTGACTCCTCAACAGCGACGCAAGAGCAAAGCAAAAGATAGAGAGAGATTATATCCCACCGACGAGACATGGACGGGCACCGCCCAGCTTGCGGCTCTGCCGCAGTGCGCTCTTTCGGGGGTGCGTAGAGTGCGTAGAGCTGTGAGAAGAAGAAGTGTCTCCCAAAAGCCGTCCCAGAACGGGCGGAGGCGATGAAGGAAAGACAAGCTAGGGAAGCGCTTAACAGCCTCATTCGAGGGCTGTGTTGGCTTCTGCCGCTGGGAGGGAAAATGAGGTTGATGACGTGGACACAGAGCCACGGAGACCTGAACTAGGCCCTCAGCGGCATACCCTATTGGCAAGCGTAGCTGCAAGGCATCGAAATGGGTCCAGCGAACTTATCTTGTTATCCACGGCATAGAGGAGGTTCCTGTCTCTGGTGTCAGCCGCTGAGCACCAAATTCAGGAGACCCCGATATTGGTTGATTCCCTTTACGACTTGGTCAGGCTGATACCGGTTACTTTGCTGTATGAGATGGACAGTATGAGAATCCTGCGCTAGTAAACTTGTGGGCCGATGCCGACGCCCCGAGCTGAAGACCGTGCCGGATGGTGTGTGACCGGGGAACGCACGGGCCTGGGCCTCGACCCAACCCCTGTAGCAAGCAAGCAAAAGAGAAGACAGACTGTTCGATGATTTCCCTTCCCTTTCCTCGGTGCTTTGGCGCTCCCCAGTTTCAGCCAAACCCTCACCGTTCTCAGTGTGGCCACAGCCTTAGGGTTGTGCAACTAGAAGAAAAGCAAAGACAGATTAATCGGCAACATTGTGCATATGGCATATGATTTGTGGGGCAAACAATGATGCGGAGCAAGACGTCAGAGGGAGCCTCTAGCATGCCAATACTGATCACATTATAGTGGCTTTTGTTTTTACCTGCTGTTTGTTTTTGCTGCTGCTGCTTGACTAAAACTACCAACCACCCATGAAAGAGGTCGCAGTTGGGAAGCACGGGGATGATACGCGAACCACCTAGGTAATGTGTCATATGGTGGAACTGCGTAACACCGAGAAGCCTCCCTTTTCATCTCAACCTGTTTTGAGCTGGAGAATCCCGGGTGCGACAAGATTGGAGCCAGTCATATCAGTATCCTCGGAGCGAAGATGATCAGATGAACCGGACAAAAGAACTGTGATGGGAAGGGTCTCGCGGATCCTATATATGTCTGGAACGTTGCAGGTGCTCCGTCAACTGGCCTCCAGTCTGCACTTATCCATCAACTTATCTCACGGTCTTCATGTTGGCCTTTGTGCGTGGCTCGCCAATGCATCAAGGTGGACAAGGCACGTGAGACGGCTTGCGAGCATACAGCTGTTGAAAAAAGAGGTCTCAGCTTCCTGTGAGTGCCTCAACCTTGCATTGCTTCGCCAGTCCTTGCAGTACCGGCAAATGGGTACTTAAGCTGATTTGCTCAGATCCTCCTTGTTCAAATGCAAGCCTAGAACGCAGGAACATGAAGAGAAACTTCAAGCACTTGGCCATGCCGAGTCAGAGAGTGGGCTGCTCAGCATCCATCAGCAGAAGGCTGCGAACCAGAACTCTCCTGGGGCTGTAGGTTATGCTTGCTGGTTAAAGATGCAGAGGGCAATGAGTCGCTCCATGCATCTCACCACAAGGCAGCGACAGCGCTGCACTATGTTAAGAGTTATGGGGATCATGGCCCAGCGCGACCAGCCTGCGAGGCTTACAGCATTGTCCAGTGACCTGGAGGACTTTGACCATGAATTCGCATACACGTGATCTCCTGGTACGTACCTTTTCATCACCGACTCTCCATGCCTGATGTTTGATGAGGATCTATGGCAACAGTCAGAAACGGCCGTTGAAGTCCACTACTTGGTCACTGCTTAGCAGTACTTGGCAAATTGACCGAGTCACGCTTGGGCTTTGCCTTAAGGATCGCGAAAAGTTTCGAGGCAGTGCTGAGCCTCATCTTCTCACAGACACCCAGACGCGAATGCATCTCTGAAGGTGACTGGAAAGAGGTTTGGACACTTGGCCTGCTGCAATGGCACATCAGGGCTGTCCAGCACTGGAAGCTGCAAGCGCTAAAGCCAGGCCGTGGAACTTGCGACGATAGAGAGAGGTCAGGTGGAAGAGGCCCTGATTGCGATGCGCGCATATTTGGGGTAACCCTGTACAATGCGAATTTCCATTTTATTGTCCACTTGCTTCTCCATTTTCGGGACATTATCCCATACATGTCTTAATCATGAGAGCTTGACCGAGCTTTGCGGAGCAGGTGCACGCGCAAGTGAACCAGCTTCGACTACACGCTGCCAGGGGCTAAACATCCTGCCCGACCAGCAAAGTATCAGCCGGTCTTTTTTTTGCAGCTACCATACAAAAGATTACAAAAGTGCGTATCTATGAAATTCTACTAACGTACAGATGCATGGGTATATGAAATACTTAATACAGCTACTTCAACATTTCCTTCTGTAGTACATCCTCTGTAGCTCCAAGATTAAGGGAAACCGCAAAGGCTGCAGCTGAAACAAGGGCGGCAGCGCTTTGTGATGAGGCAGCGACGGCCACTTAACAATCAAGGAAATTGCAAGCTTGTGGCAGGCAGTCGATTCAGAGTTCGCATCTAGCGAGCTGTGGCAATCGATCGCAAAGGTCGAAGGCGGCTTGAACATTCCGACCCCGTTCCTACACGTGGGCTCGGGAAAGCAGGTCAAGATCACCGGAGAGACGCCCTGACAGTTGATCTGCAGCGAGCCCAAGCAGAACAAGAGGAGTTGCGCCATAAAGCCCGTCCAGCTGCAGACGTGTCATGAGCCCCGTGCTTCCAAGATGTTGGAGCCGGGTGTGCTCTCGCTGTATTGAAACAGCAGCTTCCATTTGCTGTGCGTGTCACTGAACCTTGCAAGTGAAAATTGGCGTTGTTAGCAGCTGCTGCCGGACCTGAAAGCGTCAATGTAAACAGGAGTTGCGGGCACATATTTGGTCGCAGGAGCTTCTGCCTTAAAGTGCTTCGACAAGAAGGTGTGCGCTGACGCATCGGGTGGTCGTGAATTGAGGCAGTGTGATTGCGAACTACTGGCTGCCTTGGCTGAGCCTGAACCCCAGATCGCAACAGATAAGAGAAATCGTTTGCTACGGCATGCTGCAGCAGAAGCAGCGGATGTAGACTATATCCAGGTCAGAAGCACAGCGCGCCTCGGTGACGGAATCGTTGCAGGTAGATGCCGTTCGGTGGCAGGACTCTGGCAGAGAGACAACTTCAGTTGCAGGATTGTTTTCGGCTTGGGGGACTACATGCCAAACACCAACAATGACATTCTTAATATTTGGCAAAGCGACTCCAGCACTAAAGTGATTTGTTTTGTCATTTCATCACGTACATCACATTTTCACATGTCATCATGTTGAAGCTGAAACGGGAGTTGTCATCATATGCAGTGTCTTTACCATTTTCATGGGTTTCGTCATCTTTCACCATATCCATCAGATTTCATCATGTTTCATTCTTTGCATTATTTTGCATTATTTCAATGGGTGCGCGTTGCCTTCTTCCATGATGTTCATCAGTTTTCACTGTTTGCACAGTCTTTTTACGTAGATGTTGATCATGTTCATTATGTCACACTATTTTCATTATTGTCATGTTTTCACTGTTTTCGTCATATTGTCATAAGATGCGATGATTCTTTCATCACGTGTAATCAGTTTCCATCATGTGTTCGCATGGTTTTCGTAATGCTTCTTCCTATGTCATCATGTTTCATTGCTTTCGTGAATTTTCATTCATGACCATTTCCATCATTTCCACCAAAACATGAACTGTCTACAAATTAATTCTCATCAACAATAAACACATTCCTCTGGTCCTGGGGGGCACCCACAACCCTCTGCTCTTTGTAAACATGAACCCTTATCATTCCTAATAGTTCATCTCCATCAACAACTGCGAAATGCCTCCAATGCATTGCGAATGGGTGCGCTGCACACGCTCTGATTGAGCATGAAACCGTATCATGTCCGACAGCGCAACCTCATCAACAACTTCCTCAATGGTTTGCAAATGGGAGGGGCTGCCCCCGCCCCCCCCGCCCCCGACCCCCATGCTCGTTTGAAGTATTAAGGAGTATCAAGTCGCATAGTGAACCCTCATCAATTGCCACATTCCTAAATGGCCTGTCATGTTTAATCGTGCATTGTCATCAACAGTTCCGAAATTCTTCCAATGCTTCGCAAATGGGGAGGTTGCAATCCGTCAACCCCCCTTCTCTGTTTAAATGAAGCTGCGTCATATCCGATAGTGATAGTGAATCCTCATCAACAACTGCGACATTCCTCAATGGTTTGCAAATGCAGGGAGCTGCGCCCCGCCAACCTCCCCAGCGTTTTCCCCCCCAGCGTTTTCAAACATCAACCGTACCATGTCGACGAGAGAATGTTCGTCAACAATTGCCACATTCCTCAATGGTTTGCGAAGGGGGCTGAGCCCCCCCCAACGCCGCTGCTGTTTGCAACCATGAGCCCAAATCATTGGTTCGCAAATAGCGGGTCCACGCAAGAGCGGCCGGAGGCGCCGCAAACATTGAGAGGGTTGTAGATTCCGCGCCAAAATCGAAGGATGCTCCGTGCAAGTGCGTCCGTAGGCGCTGCAAACACTGAGAGGGTTGCGGATTCCGAGCAAAATTCGCAGGCTCCACGCAGGAGCATCAGGACACGCCGCGCCGCGAACAGGCATAGGTCCTGGGGAAAATCAAGCTTTCGCGTGGAGCTTCCTCACATTTCTTGATTTTGATGTTTGTTGATCCGTATTTTGATGTTTTGATCCCCGATTTCGATTTCTTGTTGATCCTTATTTGAAGTTTTTGATCCCCCACCCATGGTGAGCGGTGAAAGTCTAGCCGGTCGATAGAAGCAGCTATTGGAGCATGCAGATCTCAAGCCGTGCTACTACGGAATGATTATCCCGCCAGTCACCGATGACGGCCATTACGGTACTAAAACATCAGAACTTGGATAACGATAGGCCACAAATTTGTAAGCCCCATAGAAGAAACAGAGACCGGGCTTCACTTGCACACCACAGGCCATGTAAGCAGGGCAGCTCGGCACCACAGGAGCTTCGAAGCAGCATCCAGGAAACCCGCGACGTGTCACAGACCCAGGTGCTATCCCGCCTCAGAAGGCTCATGGCTTGTTGGTTGGCAACCTCCCATCTCATGTGGCATAACAGCCAATCATTATTGACATTGTGCTGAGGGCCGCGCAGCTGTACTCCGAGCTGACACAGCATCGATCTGAGCAGACATTGTTGCGCGGTCCAGTTTGCTATGCATCTACTGATTAGCTAGTTAGGCACGCAGACGGCTTCAAAGCCGTGACCACAAGGCTGCCGCTGCTCTTGGCCTGACCCGGCGATTTGGCAAGCTTTGATGCAAGGCATGCCGAGGCAGAAGCAGCAGGCAACGACTAGTCTTTCTCCTGTGCCAACTCTGCAAATGTGCACCCAACTAGGGTCTGGCATGGTCTGGCCTTGTGGCAAGCTGATGTGCTCAAGCCAGCCCTGGTGGAGCCTTCACCATTTATTTTTGTGACAATTGTGAGCATCCACGCTGGGGTCGACGTCCTTCCATGCACAAGGGCAGCAACCACTTGAATCTACATGGACATCACAGAACCTCATTGAGAGGTGGCGCGGTAACCCACCACCCCCTCCCATCACAGTTCAGGAAACTTTGTTGACAAAAATCTGTGTTTTCCCTGCTGTGGCCTTGGTACTCCAGCCAGCTACAGGTTGGGATCTTGGGCTTGCAGTTTGAGCACGACAATTACATGATGCAAGTTGTGTTTGTTGTTGGTGAGCAGTGCAGTCCTTCAGAGCGCTGAGGCGCTGCATTTGTGCATGTGTCCCGGACGCAGTGCCAGCACGTGGTGCTTGAATATGTGAGCAAAGGGTGTGGCATCGCAGCCCGCAACATCCGAGGGCCAGCTGGGCATGGGTGCAGTCTGTGGCACGTGCGAGAAGGCCACCAGTGGTTAGGAGATGCAAACTTGCTGCTAAGGGATGTAAGATGTAAGCAGCAGCAGCGAAGCCGTCAGAGGCGGAATCGGCTTCCAAGCAGAGTGTCGACGCAACCAATGCCCAGCCAGTCCTGAATGTGCGAATCTAAGCTGGCCAACAGTTTACTGGCCGGCGCAGTGGTTAAATGATTCGGCGCTTTCAACCGTGAGGAGGCTGCCGTCCTGAAGTTCCTGGCCCGCGTGAAGCTCTTCCAGCGGCTGCCAAAGGATCCGTCACACTCACTTTGTGAAAGTGTCGATGCCCGGGTTGCCCAAGTGGCGAGGAAGTCCACACTACCTTGGCATCAGCTTGTCACAACCTTACTTGCTTAGGGGTAGCAGTGGGTTCTTTTATGTCTTCCGCCACCACCTGGGTTCCTATGCGGAGGTGTACCAGCGGAGTACAAGCCCAAAGCTCGCATCATTTGCCAGGGAGATGATGGCATGGCACCAAGGCTGTAGCAGACGGAGAGTTGGATTGTACAGCTACAACCTTCTCCGGCTGAGCTTAGGTGATGAGTTTTTCATCATACAAGCTGGCGAGGCCGACGTAGAGGTCAACGGCAAGAAGGCGGTTTTCCTTTGGAGAAATCTTTGCAAATCAAGATGTTTTGCTCCAGCTCTTCGTTTCATGGCAAAGGTGGCAACGCTCAAAGCGAATGCAACTTGGCTCGCTGGGGAGTTGAGAGCAGTCTTGGGTGCGCGGCACAAGCCTCATGTGGGGTCAGCGCCAAGGATTACTTCGGTGAGAATGCCCTCCTGCGTAATGAGCCTCGGACAGCTACCATCACCGCCAAAACAGCGCCACCCTCAGAATGTACAGAACGATTCATGATACTTTGCATTTCAGAATTTCAAGATGTGGGCCGCAAACAGTGGGCCATCATCGACGTCTGCAGGTCTTAGGGTACTTCCAATCTGAGCAAGTAGCTGTGCTCATGGCCGCTCCCGCCAGGTGTCAGAACTGTGAAATTCACAGTGTCAAGCTCCCGTGCTCTAATTTTACTGAAATGCACCCTGTTTCATGGGTCCTTTGGTCTCGCCCCGTCCTCGATTCCTTGACTCTTTGGCTCCTAGGTCCTTGGGCCTCGCCCCATTAATCACATTGTTTGCAAGTGGAAGCCCCCAACCCCAGCTATTGTTGAGCCATGAAAGCTTACTCCTCAAAGGGTATCAACCCAGCGCCACGTTTGCAAGAGTGTCCTCCAATAGTTTCGTCTGAGCAGCATGTCACCCGATCAGTACGTTTACAGAGGGGGGTGCGCCCTCCCCGCACCCCCCCTATTTTGAAGCCGTGCAAGCTTACCTCAAAGAGTATTGACCCATCACCATGCTTGCAAACGGGTAGGGCCTCATTGGTGTGTCTTCAAATTAACCCTCCTAAATACTCCCTTGACACTTACAGGTTCTGTACTGCTATAAGATCAAGGTTTCTGCAACCGCTTAGAAGATGCTAAATCCTCCATTGGCTTGTAGTTGCGTAGCCTCTTCCATGGCTTTTTCTTTTGATGTCCTAGTGCTGCAACGATTTCAAAACCCGGGAAATGCAAAGCCCCTAGAAGGGACGAATAGAGCGGGCCCATCCAAGAGCGCAGCGGCAGGAAACTACATCCCTGCCGCATTTCCGCAATGTGGACTGATTCAAGTTTCAGAGAGTGCGCGGGACCAAAGCTAGCAGAACAATTTCGACCATGCGGCGTTCTGGGCGAAAGCGCGGCTTGTGACATCAGACCCCGAAAACAATCATTCCAGTGCAACCAGCAAACGAATGTCCATGCCCGCGTTTACCGGACAGTAGACAAGTGCGCGATCTCAACTCAAAACCAGTGCACGCCTGGACGGCAACTAAAAAAGCTAAGAAAAACAGCTTCCGGCTCAGACACAGCCTACCGTGATTCCGAAAGTCATCATGAAAGGGGAACCCTGGCTTGTACGAGTTTGCAAACATGGGAATCTCCACGCAAAGATAAGGACTTGAAGGCCTTGAAGATAGGGCGGGATCGCTTCGACCTTCTTGGCCTCAGGCAACTGGTGGGCAAAAGTTGCAATTGAACCTGGCCTGGTCGTCAGGGAGAAGCTGGAATTTCCACAGCGAAAAGCTGTGGGAGGTGGCGGGAAGCAGGCATGGAGCCTAGTGACGACAAATGCTGCGTTTAGTTTTGCATGTTAGAATACATGGGTCGCAATGCAGCACGTGCACTGCAAAGCTGTGGCTCAAGAGTCCATGCATATGCCCGGAAGTCTGTCAAATCCGTCGAAATGTCACAAGAAACCTGACCACGCCTGAGCTCCTCCGGGAAGGCTTCTTAGTTGCAGCTATTTGGAGTTCACGCTGTCTCTTTCATTGGTGGCATGATGACACATCGTCAGGTCTCGAAAATGGGGCCGCTTTCTTGCACTTCATGGGTGTTGCCTGTGAGTCATGCAACTTGCAGCTTCCCAGGCTCCCCAAGGCTTTTCGCTTCGCCGTGGCGTGGGCGCTGATTGCAAACGCTGCACACGAGAAAGGCTATGTCCGCATCGAAGACCATGCTGTGGCACCTTGGTCAAAATCGCCAAGCCGCCACAGAGTAAGCAGCTAGCTGCCCAAACGGCCTCAGGCAGGCTCCCTAATGGACACCCTCGACCAGTGTCTCGTCAAAATTTAAGGGACGCTGCTGCACTTGTTGGCCAGGCGAGCATGCAAAGGCACTTTCCAAGGACAAGTCAGAGGGCTGCCATCAAGCGTCCAGCCCGCGGCATTCGGTCGAAAACAGCTGTAAAGTTTGGAAATCGCGGTGCCTTGGATGCGTTTGGGGCCCCTTTGATGCTAAACCCAAAGACTGAACGAAAGTAGATCCTTCTTGTTTTCTCTAGGGCTTGGGGAAAGCACTCCCCACGCGTGTGGCTTCTGATCAATGAGTCCCAAAGCAAAGCGTCACCTCAGCTTACCAGGCATGAAAGACAAGCCAGAGGATGAGCCAGATTCTGGAGCCTTTCCTACAAAGCTGTCCAAAAGTTACCGTCAAGATGTCAGCAAACGGAAAACTGTTCCCAAGGAGCAGATGAGAACCTTCCGCCGTTCGGTTCTTATTATGCAGCATGGAACCCGGCGATCTACAGCCACCTGGCCAATAGAAAAAGCAAGCATGTTACCGCAATGCAATCACGATCTGGTTTTAGACGAGGTGCCCTCAAGTACTCTATTGCCCGGCACTCATGAGAGCCTTTTACGCATGCACGAAGAGCAAGCTATCACTGCGCCAGGTTCGTATCAGCACGGTGGACAGAAGCATAGACATGGACAAGCCATATGAGGACGCAGAAGCGCCGCGGTGCTTTTCGCAAATTTGGGATTGGAGCAGCACACACAGTTTGTGCACTGTATACAGGACGGCGGGCTTCAGGAGTCCGTGGGTAGCGGATTTCTGGCAGCTCTGGCTGACAAGAAGCTTTCCATCTTTAGGCAGTTTTCATGTTAGGTGGGCTCCGGATTTTGCAGCAGGTAGATGAGAACACCACAATGCAGGGCATCGACGATTACACGTGTCTTCCTTGCACTGGCATCACAGCAACTTCATGCTGATTCGCATGACATGCAAAATGTTTGAAGCAAAAGCCCAGGATCGTCACAAACGCACATGTTGTTCGAGGATCCGGTATCGTACTGCACTGAAATCATTAGAACCCTGTGATGGGCATTGAGCTCGTATGGCTGGCGGCCAAATGCCCCAGGTGCGAGTTCAGTTTCCATCGCTTGGCCGCCATCTGTTTGCAAGGGCCTTAATCTGGCATTCCGCCACGACGCCAAGGGTGCCTGCATGTGTCGCGAGGATGCCACTGTGCCAATGGTGTGCTTTCAATTCGACTTGGCGCCACTCAGTCAAATCTGAATTGCAGCAATCCCCAACGAGAAGCCAGCTGCCATGAAACAAGGATCGTGAAGTTGAAGGATCCTACGGAATTGAGAGAAAAGCTGAAGCTGGCAAACGTGACGCTTTCATTGCCCAATGGCTAAAGGCAGTGCAAGCATCGTTTGGCACACATTGGTCCGGAGAAGCCCCTTGCTCCAGCAAATGCATTATTCTTCTAAGGTTGAAACTGCAGGCGCGCAATGTGAAGATGGGTATGAGAGTGGCTGCCCTGGGCTTCCCTTTAGGCCTGGCGTGCTTCGGATGGATCAGCGAGCTCCGTCTACTCAGACATGAATGTGTGCCAGGCAGTCAGTGGCTCAAGCTCAGCGAGGGCGTTGTGTCTGGTGCCGAGGTGCTTCCATTTTGCACTTAGCACTCTGCCAGCTGGCAAGTCTACATGACTCATCATGACTCAATGTGCAGGTTGTTGAAGACAACATGGTCTACCAGAGCACGGCGCCGATCAGTCCTGGCAACAGCGGTGGTCCGTTGCTGGTTTTCAGATCCGACAGCCTGGTCAGATCATCGACTTACGAAACAGATGGCAGAAAGCCCATTCTAGACACGGTGGTGGGTGTGAACTTCGCATCTTCTGCGTCTAAGTCCGCGCAGAATCTGAACTATGCTGCGCCTCAGCATGAGATCAGTACCACCGCAAGCCAATTTTGCAGGTTGACTTGGTTGTCAATTGAAAGCCGACCAGCAGCGCGATGAGAGAGTCTACCCAACGAACTTTATCCCCACTCATTCCCATTCTCCATGTGACATTATCTCAGACTGGGGTCTCTGCACCTCGCATCTCCCTCGTATCAAGCACAAGTCAGAGGCACCAGCACAATCAACAGTCCGGCTTATTGATGGCCTTGGTTATGCGTTGCATGAACTTCTGGATATGTTTGCCTCTTCACATCCAAGGTGCCCGCTTTCCGCATTGTGCAGGTCTTGGCAGAAACTAGCCTTCAAAACGGGGCGGGCACATGAATGTGGACAATGCGTGCACTGTGCTTCGAGTCTTACTTGTCTGTGCGTGCGCCACAGCTGGAGAGCATGCAACATGTCACTGAGGCTTATGCCAGAATGCGTTGCTTGGCAGCCAGCTATCCTTTGCATTCTTGCCATGGCGCATTCAGAAAGAAAAACGTGAGGTCAGACAAATTGCGAGGCAACCTTAGATGAGTTCGGCCGCGGAACAAGGAGAGCTGCGTTTTGTTTCCAGATTACAGATGCGTTATGTTGCGTCGTGTACTGCATTGGGAAGTGAGCTATCTCGTTTGTTCGTTTGCAGCTCACCACAGACCGTGCTGGGAACAGAGATGACAATGACTATGACGCAAGGGGCTTCACAGGGATCACGTAGGATCCAGAAATGACCGGCGTATGAGCTTGGATTCATATCTGGGCGAAACCAAGAAACCTAGACAGTCCCATTTTGACGAGACTTGCCAACATAAGCTCCCCCTCCTTGACCTGCCATGTAATTATGGCTGTCAGCTGGAGAGGCACCACATGGAGTTGCGCATCGCCCCAGTCGGTGCTCAACTAAGACGGCTTGTGCTGCTGTGTGCGTAGCCGAGTTTCTATTCGCAAGGTGTGGTTTACACACAGGCCACGCAGGACCGCACCAAAGCTGCCCAGTACAATAAGGTTCTTCAGTTTAACTTTAGCTGTGCGGCTGTGCCTGAATCATCTCACCAGAAGAATCATGAGCTTCAAGATTGTAAAATCGATTCGTCACCTCATACTCGGCATCGCATAAAAGGTCAAATCATCAAAGTAAGCATTGCAGGCACATCTTCGAAGAAGCGGCTGCCAGAATGGTGTGCCACTGGCGTCTCGGCTTCGCAGCCAGCCATAGCGCGAGCTCGAGCTTTGCGGGACCAAGGATCGCTTCATGCCGTTCTCGCTCTTCCGCTGGGCCCACCCACCGATCCAGACAGGCAGCTTTTTGGTCAAAGTCGCTCCTCAACTCAAAGGGTCATAATGCAACCAAAGCCGTCTCTATCTTTGCGATCGATTTAGGCACTCAGATCGTCAATTTGGGATGCTAATTTGGTCACCCACATTGTCAATTTTGGCCGCCAGATTGTCAATCTGGCCCCCAGATTGTCAATTTGGACCCCAAGATTTGTCAGCTTGGCCCCCACATCCGGTGCGGTAGCAGGGTAAAAGAGCAGAGTACTGCAGAAGTTGGGTGCATGCTGTTGTATGTGGAAAATTGTAACGTGTTGGGCAGCATGTCCTGACTGAGACTTGCCGTAGCTTGAAGGGAGGGGTCAAACTCTGGAGATTAGGCATTGAAGACCATGCTAAGCAAGTCATGCGACATGTAGACTGTCTTCGTGGGAACCCCGTGTGAGCTAGCTAAGGATGACACAGAGTTGGACACGTTCGGAATGGGCAAGCGATCCTCGGACTCCCTCACGTCACCAGAGAGCAAAGGCACAGCTGCGCTGGCACAGCAGCATTCCAAGGATTTGACTTCATGCAGCAGTACGTCAGCTTCAAGGATTTGCTTACTTTCAGGGAGCATTTGGATGATGTCGTCACGGTGACAACGTGTGACCAGGCTGCATTGGAAGATTCAGTCCCCGCACGTTGCTTGTGCAATCTTTTTCCACATAGACGCACGAGGGTACCTTCGCGGTGTATGCAATGCAGGTAATGATGGTAAATCTATGCAGCACAGCCTCAGCTTGCCACTTGGCAGATTTGTGGCCATATCGCATACTTACATTCGTAGATGTCAAGCCTGCGCAAATCGGAGGAAGTGGAATAGCAGCCGATTTGAAGGGGGAGTGCGGTACTTGTATGAGCCGAATTTTGATGAAACTGCCAAAGATTACGCAGCTTTGCAGCAAAGAGAACTTGATACAGCAGCGCATTTTCTCAGCGATCTGCACTCTAGCATACATCACGTCAAGCGTTGCCAGGAATGGTTTGCAGGAGTAACCATGGTCCAGCTCACGCTGAATCACGTAGATGCGCTACTTGTTTGCATTGTCGAGGCATGTTGGGCCTGCTCCTTCCCAGCGTGTGCTCTGTTTCCAGCTCCACTTCAGAAGAGGTTTGTCGCAAGGCAGGTGGTATCAGGCAGGCAGAAGAGCAAGGGCTTTTACAGGGCCGCCACAGAAGTCGCAGGATTTGAGAAAAGAGAGCCCAGGTGTAGGAGGAGGGGTCTCGCAGAGGATAGATGAAACCGCTAGCAACAGAAAATCCAGATGACCTGCCAAGGCCTAGTTACATCGTATGTACAAAAGCACCAACAGGTGGATATCTATGCTTGGCGGAGAGACTCTAGGCAGATTCTACTTGGAGGAGCAGCTTAGGGCCGCGCACCATGGGAAAAGAGAAGATGTGCCCATGTGTTGCCAGACTCACTTTGCCACACTGTCGAGCGTCCAGATCATTATTCATGGCATATTGAATGCGCGGCAGGAGAACACGTTACAGCCTCGTGTGGCAATTACTTCCTGCGCATCTGGATTCAGCTGCGAAGAGATTGTGGGCACTGGCATGATAGTGCCTTGCCGCAGAGAGGGCCAACGTAAGAGGAGTATCGGAATTTGCTTGCCGGACCTGTGGCAGGTTGAGAGCATCAATGGCTGCCAGCTTGCAGCATCAGCAGATCTTCTTTCGCAACCACATTTCAGGGCCGGCTGCTGGACTTCCGTTGTTGTTTGAGGCTGTCCCGTCTCCACGCTAGCAGACATTCGCCGCTGCTTCGTTCCTAAGAAGAGCGAAGCCTGGGAACTTGTCACCGATCGAGGCCTAGAAATCATTACTGCCGAGCACTCGATGCGAACAGAAGCAATTTGGATCCCTCTGGCACAGGAGTTGCTCTGGCTGTGGACTTTCTGGAGGAAATGAGTCAAGCTGTGCGCCTCGTGCATGAGGATTTCCATGCATGCAAGTCTGTGCTTTCATGTGTGAAACTTTGCCAGCATGCAGCTTGCCCTGTTAGGACTTGACACTCCTGAGCAAGGCTGTGCGAGAGGCTGCCCTCCAACTGAGTGCCCAGATGCAAGTGGGTGGTTGGCCTGCGCAGAAGAATGCAGCATCTGAATCGCAGCCAACTCAGTATTGGTCAGTGGAGAAGGGGCGTGGCTTACCCTAGGCAACTCCTCCCAACGAGTGCTCAAAGCGCGCAAGATCGAAGAGACGGAAGGGAGCAACGAGACTCACAATCAAACAAATACAACGAACAGCTCTGACAACTCTGGGAGCCCCGGACGCAAGCAGAACAGATGCAGCCCAGCGCAACAGTCTGGTGATGCGCAAGGCAGCTGTAATGCCGAGGAACAACCCCGGCCGATTGGGAGAGCAGGATGATGCAGAGGACTGCTGTCATTGCTTTGCCATGCGATCCCGCAACATCCTGCAACAATGTTACAAGCTGCGCCGAGCTGACTGCGTGTTGTGGTCATGTGAAAGAGGGAGCCATAGCGGTGCTTGATATTCGCTCTATGCACATTTGTGATGTGCGGAGGAATATCACCGAGCCGAAGCGGGAGATGTGAACGACTCCGTGGAGGCTCAAGCATTAACCTGTGTCATGAATTGGCCATTCATGGTCATGCGTGCAACTGTGTTTGATCCTATCGCAGAGCAAAGAGCCCTGCACCGGCTGAAAGGTTATCATCCACATGAAGCACAGAAAGCAAAAGAGGCACAGGAGCTGCAATCCAGCTTAGCGAACGCCTCCCTTATGACTCTTTTGTCATGTCAGCTCAACCGAGTATGATTGAAGCGCTGACACATTAAGAGGAGCTTGGCTCCGTTGGCGCCAGCTAGCGAAGGAGCGCCAGGCCCTGCTCAATCAGCCGCTTGGACTTGCACCTGCAACTGAGTTGGGTTGACCGAAGTTGAAGTACAAAATTAAATCTCACCTAAGGCCGCGCGCCACACAGATTCTTCCACCAAACCGGAAATGATTGGGCGCAAGACAGCGAACTCGACGTCAATTGAGCAAGGGGCCAGGAACTAAGTGAAGGCCGCATTGGCTGGGTCCGATTTTGCTGTCAAGCAGGCTGAAATTTCATGTGCCTGGACATTGAGGAAAACAATACAAGAAGGCAGAAGACTCACGCACGGCACCACGGGCAGAGTAGTCAAAAGGAAGTGAGGCTTGTCCGAAATGGACAAAGGAACACAATGCAGCTTCATGTTCAAGTTTTCTTTGCATGTGTAACTAACTGCACATTCAAGGCAAGAGGACGCTGTGAAGCCCACAGGTGGGCAGGTGGGAAGCCAGCACTCATTGCCGCATTTGTTTCCAGGCATTTATTTAACCGCCAGGAACAAGTGCATGGCACAGAGCGGGCAAAGGATGCGCGTGAGGCCTAGACGACTTGGCCCAAAGCACTTTCAAGATCTTGCAACTTCAGATGGCTGAAGCTGCCAGGAGGAGCAGGAGAAGCTAAAGGCAAAGTACAAGGTGCAGGTCCGGCCTGAATCAGCCCGCCACCAAATGGCGCAGATGACACTGTGGAATCCTTTGCTGTATGTAGTTGAAAGAAGCTTGCATTTTCCAAAATGGCCCTGCGGCTTGCTTGACTGCTACTTCCAGAGCTTTGAAAAGCGATTGATAGAGGGCACTGCCATTGACATAGACGCATCGATCTATCAGCCTTGCCGCAGGCACAAGTCACGTCGACTGCAGACTTCGTACCTCAGGTTACTCCGCAGCCCCTTGCGTGCAAAGCCTATGCTGGCACCCTGTGAGGCTGGAAACTTCGATGCATGAAGCGACCCAGCGCCTGAGATACGTAGGCAGCAGCATTGGAGATGGAGACTACCAAAGTTGACATTTCCGACTGCTGGCAAATGCGGTCAAAGGCATGCCAAGCAGCCAGGCTGTACAGCGCAGCAGTCGTAACCTCACAAATTGAACAACGGCAGTCGCTACAGACCCTTCGCTGTGCGCAGAAGAGATGCTTAAAACCGGAAGCCCCTTGTAGTCCTGATTTGTGTTGGAGTGCTTGAGTTGATAGGCCTTGACCTAGTCAGAGTGTGCTTCCATCTCCGTCCATGACGAGCTTCAAGTTGTCAAGTGGGCAGCGTTCAGCAGACAAGGAATTGGTGACCAAGCCGCCCACTCCGAAGACGGAGGCCGAGAGTCAACTGATGATAGAGGCAGGGCCCAGAAGCGCAATGCAAGCTATGGCAGCAATGCAAGTTTTAGTTCTTCAGCATTTTTGGCAGACCCGGCTGTCCCAGGCTTTGAAGCAAAATGACAATCTGATGAGTGTTGATTCTCGACCGTGAAGAGTCCACAAGCTTGATGCACTGCTTTCATGGCTCGCTATAGAGCACAGTCGAGTTTGCCCTTGCTTTGCATAATCTGAGGTGTCACTAAGTGACGGCAATCTTTCTCAGATGGTCGCTGTCGCCTGGAAGGCGCACTTGTGCATGCGCTTGCAGTGACGAAATTGTCTGCACGAGCATGGCGCAATGGGATCAATCTTCGGACTGTTTCAACCGTTTGCCCGGGTTGCACTTGCGACTTTCCAAATGAATGATACCAGCATTGTTATGCTTGCCCTTTTGGCGCCTGTCTACCTATCCTGCCTCAGCTTCCTACAGTGCCATTGACACAGCAAGCTGTTTGTTTCAAGCCCCTGCTCAATGTTCATGCAATCAAGCACATGTCGGCTATCATCCAGCAGAGCAGTGCGACCCCATGGGAAGCATTGAATCGTAGTCCTGCTGAGCGTCGTACTGCATCCTGGGAAGCCAGAACGAAGCCAGAAGTTAAGCCTATGTGCCAGGAGGAGGTGAAGTCTGGCACCAAGTTGATTACCGAAGGCTTGGTGGACCCAAGGGCTTCACTCACTTGTCAAGCCTTCGTCGGTCCACGAGATTGACAGAGATTGCTAAGCCCTTCTCGTGGAGGCGACTTGAATGCTGATTATTTTTACATCGTCCAGGACCATAGATTGCACCACGTGGCACTACTGGATTTTCTAATGATTTCAGCTCGCAATTCATGCAGGAAGGAAAGTTCAACGTGATCATAGGAGAGTCAAAAAGTGCAGAGGAGGGTGGGCCACAGGTGGCTGGAGTCTCAGAGCTTCAGTCGCACCGTGGCGTTGTGCTGAACAGTCAAAAGAACACTGCGGTAGAGCACCACTAATCAGCATAGACCTGGCTTCAGGTGGCCTCTATCCCTAAGGGCGGAAGCTTTGGAGAGCTGGCTTTGCTGTACTTTGCTCCCCGGGCTGCAACCATCCAGGCCGGGTTCTAGGCCTTCGGCCTTCAGTGAGCATGTCAAAGATGATGCTTCCTGATGAAGGCTGCGGAGGATGCCGTGGTCTGGGTGATTGATCGCAAGAACTTCAAGGACACCTTGCTTCAGCCAGGCTGTCACAAGCAAATCCGCCTTAGGAGCTTGTAGCAAGCTTGCATCTCAGGAGATCCTGGCACAGTCCTCGAACGCGACAGCAAAGGAGTACATCAAGTATTTAGATAAGGCAGACGGGTCAGGAATCACATGAATCAAGGTAGAAGCCCTGCTTGAAACCAGAACTCTGCTTTGCTTTCAGGTTGAGATACTGGCGCCATTGCAGGAGCCCGCTTGTTGTTGCAAAGGACCTGCCCAGCATGCAAGAGTGAGGACGATGAAAAAGCAGCCGTTGCGCAAAGCCTGTCAGAGATGCACTCCTGCAGCAAAAAGAGGGATTGGCTTGCATATGCTTGCACGTTTCTAGCAGATTTAACACGTGTCCGCCCAGGTCTTTCAGTCGCGGCGAAGTCATCTTCCAGCAGGGTGAAAAAGGCAAGGCCCTTTTGCGACTGTTGCAGAGATACTGTTGCAAGTAGCGGGAGAAGGGCGGCATCAACTCGTCATGACCTGACCAGCTGCCTCTACAACCTCAGAGCCTGACGCCTGCAGGTGATGCTTTTTATATTCTGATTGAAGGGCAGGCCATGGCATGTGCGGGGATTTTCCATGCCATCAGAGGAGAGGTGTACAGCACAGCTCCAATGGAGGTCAGCGTCGTAAAGGACGGAAGAGAGGTGACAAAATTAATTGCCACGCCAGAGAAGGCTTCATTCTTCGGCCGGCACCTGAAGGGATTATTCAACTTTTCTTCTGGGCTGGCCTCGGCAAACCACTTGAAGGCGACAGAGCCTTGCTGAGCAACGAACCCCGCAATGTTCCACGTCAGCATGTGTGATTATATGGTCATCTGCCTACACGCCTGGAGCATGCCCGACAGCTAGATTGCAGCTGAGGCTACGTTGCAGGTTATCTCCGACACGGCTAAGGAAGCAGTGTTTGCTCGCGGTTCCTCATTACCAGAATCGCATCTGACTCAAAGAGCTTTTTCTCGACCTGCAGACCCTGACCGTGGACCGCCAGTCCTTTGACATGATCCTCGGACCACTTGCAGAACTTCAGACGATCCTTGGAGAGTGCAGAAGTTGCGCATGTTACGCTCAGTCCTTCAAGCTGCTCCAGCATTTCATCTGGGAAATTCTGCTTCGTCTTCAGGAGAGGAAGAGGTGGCAAGAGCAAGCTGGTTGCAACCTTGCTGCAAAAAAGGTCATGAAATTGTGACTTGTCAAACGCCCGACGTCCACCACTGCAAGCAGTTCAGAGACGATGGAACAAAGTTTCATGTCAGCAGCGCTTCATGCGAATGGTCTCTGGTGCTGGGTAGGGAGCATGAGCTAGCAGTATTTGTCACCAGCCACTTTCGCGGACATTTTCGGATCAACGACACTTTAGAGGCCGCCAGGTTAGTCACGGGAAGGTGTTCGGGCAAAGCGTCCGCGATCTAAGGGCCGCAGCGTTGCCAGCAGCGCTGTTGCAATGGGCAACGTTTCCCGCAAGTTTGGTCTGATATTGCGGAAGGATTTGCCCCGTCCTCATATCATCCGCTCTGATTGATTTCTGATGATGGATGCCAAAGCAACCGGTCAGTTGCGACAAGGAAGAGAATCGGATTGCTTGGTTGCGGTGGTTTTGGTGCCGTGGAGTTGGTGGAGCATGCTGCCCTGGGCGACACCTACGCTCTGAAGGCACCAGGTTTTATCATGTGGCTCAGTTCCATGACATGAAGCATAGCAGGGTCACAGGATGCAAAAAAGGCGTGGTGTACTTCGAAGCCTTGTCACAAGTCATAAGCATATTGGCGAAGCATGCCGAAGTCTGCTTCACTTTTAATTCAACTGGCGGCAGAACCACCTCAGATGCTTTAGCTCTTTGCAGAACTAATGGCAGGCCCTCAGCAAAGGCTACGTCATGAAGCCCTTGGCTGAGAAAATGTCTCCGTATTTTTTGCGCTGCGTCCACTTGTTATGTTTCGGATGCATCTCCAAAGGAACGCTAATCATCGAGGCGTATGCACAGAAGATTCGGAAGGAAATCTGTAAAATCTGCTGACATACGTTTGCACGATATTCGTTTTGGGCTGATTTGGGGACTTTGGGTCCTACAGTTGCGGGCTTTCGGTTCAGGATCTAGAGCCGTTGTGAAGGCTTGTCAGCCAGAAGAAAAGCGCGCTACCCTAATCTATAGGGTTTCCTAGCCAATTTCAAATTTCAGGCCACTTTGCAAAAGCTGAAGCCGGAAAATGACGTTATGAACCCCCGTCGAACTCAAACTCCGTTCCCCCCAAAAGAACGAACAAGCGCACACACGCACAACCGGGAGGCAGAATTGCGAGGACGCTCCACACGGAAGCACGATCAGGAGGTGGAATTGCAAGGACTGGAGCACAATTGGGAGACGGAGTTGCGATGGCGCTCCACCGACTTGGAAGCAGCATTCGAGCACGCTCCATGCAAAAATGCTATCGAGAGGCGGATTTGCAAGGACGCTCCACGCACGGTACTGTTCCGCCACATTGAGAACTTCAATGGGCAAGCCGATCATGGAATTCAAACTCCCACCAACTTGACGACAGATAATGAGGTCCTAAGGGTAGACACCGGTAGCAGCGGTAGTAATAGCAGTACTGTTAGATAGCAATACGACCACTAGCCATAGCAGTAATCAAAGTAGTGATGTGATAGTAGCAATTGCCGTGACAGTAATTTCATCGCTTACGCGAGACCGCCTTGGCGAGTGTGGTCGAGGCGAAGAGAGCATGCCAGCAGGACAGAATACGTGCAGCGGGCGCAAGAGTGTCCCAAATCCGTGTTTTTCGCCTGGCGCCTAGGGGGAGTGCATTTCAGACCCATGCCAACCTGTGCGGAACCCAGCAGACCAGCCGGAACCCCCCTGCCCCTCGTAGAAACCAAAAAAAAACGTTCCCCCCACCCGGAATCGCGCCCATGAGAGGGGGCAGGGGGACGGTTAACTTACTTTCCTAATCTCCGGACCTGGATCTAAACGCCCGAGGCCTCCGGCCTCGGCGGGTTTAGTCGCTAACGCGAGACAGCCTCGGCAAGTGCGGTCGAGGCACCTTGACCAAACTGTTCGTGTACGAAGGTGCCACGGAATGCGAGTACAACTAGTAACCATTTGACCAGGTTCAGCTCAACGAGCATGTCTCACTTGCTTAACTCACCCCTGTCAATTTTTTCACGTTACGTGAAAGATGTTGAAAACGCCGATCATGAACTGCGACGTGCCTTCTCATACATGACCAAACAAGTTGCGTGACCTGCTTCCCGCTGCCCTCTGGCTTTCAGCCCCAAATCTGTGATTTCGCCCATGGGGGGAGTCTGCATTTAGACCCTCCCCAGCCTATGCGGAAACTAGCAGACCAGCCGAACCCCCCCCAGCCCAGAATCTGGAAGGCGGTAAGGGGGAGGGTTAACTTACTTGCCTAATCTCCTGACTTGGATCTAAACGCCCCAGGCCTCCCGGCCCCGGCAGATAGTGGTTCTAGTCGTCGTCTTCGTCGGATCTGAAGTAGCAGTTCAGGTCGTAGTTAAAGGAATGACGGCAGTAGCAAGATTAGTACTAGTAGTAAGCATGGTAAGCATAGCCAGTACAAGCAAACAATTAATATTCCTAGAACACTTATTGTTCGCGCAAGTTGACACTAGCGCTACTTCCATGGGCTGGCCTGTCATCATTCAAATTGAACTCAAGCTCGTTGGCGGGATTGCAAAGTTTGGACGATGTGTAATCAGAAGTTGTGCGCGAGCTGTACTTGAACTGTTGCCAGGCAGTTTGACTTTTTCCTGACAAGCTCCACCGCCCGTAACTTCCACGTCGGGGCGTGGCATCGAATTCGAACTAAACCGAAACTCGAGGGGAGAATCGGACAGGTGTTCCCCAACAGCTCCCTTCGGCTGGGGCACTTAACTGGAAGTGGAGCATTCAAGTGTTTAAGTACCAGCAGCTCCCAGGTCGGGTATGCAGCACAATGCCGTGCTCCCAGAAAAACAGTTTTGGGAGGGATGATGCTGGCAATGCCGTGACGGCAACGCCTAAGCTCCGAGGTTTTGAATGAGAAGAACGTGCAGATAATGTGCGACTCACCGCGCCTTGGCTTTGTCATATTTGTCAGGTAACTCGAAGGCTTGACCGTCACTTTGCGCATGACCCTTGCACATGTCTGGGCCGTTTGGATTTGGGTGAACTCTTGGAACACAGCATTCGGCCTTCCCTTTCATATGAGCATGGTCTTAGTGCATAGAGTGGGAGCTTTCTTCTGAGGTTTATCATCAAGCTGTATGAGACCTACAATGGCACGCAATCGCTCTACTTCCTTCTGGAGCCAGCACTAGGAGGCAGCATGTCAGGGCATACTACCTGTACGAAGAAGTGTTGACTTTCGTTTGCAGGCGAGCTCTATGCGACGTACAACAAGAAGGGCGCGTGCCTCGGATCTGACCTCGCATAGGTGGTGTCCAGCTGCTGCGAATCAATCAACACATATGAGATTGCCAAGGTCTCTTTGGCAAGGAAAGCCACGCAAAGTTCTACGTGGCTGGTGTGGTGAATGTAGCTTGGCAGATGAGCGCTCAGCTACAGAGCTACTCCAGTTGGCTTGTTGCGGCGTGTAGGCCTTTGAACATCTGCACGGCAAGAAAATCATCTTCCGCGACTTGAAGCCTGAGAACCTGCTGCTCACGGAGTCACATTGGCATGATTGTCGCCCTGCCTGGCCAGCACTTGAGACGGCGCAGTCACCAGGCTTGGCCACATCAAGCTGACAGACATGGGCCTTGCGAAGGTCGTGGTTGGAAAGCCGCTGGCTTAGATAGCTCTTCCTGCGCGTTCCCACTATAGCCGTGGTACAGTAGTGAATGCAAGTCCGTGCAGCCAGGACTTACACAACCTGCGGAACCCCTGACTACTTCGCACCCGAAATGATTGCGTCAGCTGGTCACACGTCGGCAGTTGACTGGCTGCCTGCCTGCACAAAGGATACCAGGAGCAGGACAGAATGCATTCTGCAAGTCGCGGAAAAGAGCTGTGCTGTGCGTTGAGGTGGACTCTTGGCGCTTGGCTCGGTCCTAGTCCTGCGAGTACTGGCAAGGATGCAAGTCAGCTGACTTAAGGCGTGTTGAGCTTTGAGCTCATGGCTGGCCACCCGCCATTTGAGCTCCCTGCTCAGACTTGACTTGCTTTCCCTGGCTTGGAGTTTGACTGCCTGTGAGATGTCTGGATGGACGTGATAGAGAGAGGGAGAGAGCAAGCAGAGAGAGACAGAAAGTGAGCCTAGAAAGTCTGAACAGCAAGCAGCCCAGAACTCCGGGTAACTCAGTGCAAGGCTTGATGAGGTAAACACGTCAACTGTAGAAACTTTTGCAGGCCGGGCAACTTCCATGGCCCAATTCGGTGCAAGTTACTGAGTCCTTTCGATACAACCTGTGACCAGGGAGTCTAGAGACCGAACACTTTTGCAGTTTGTACCGTCTAACCCAAAGTTGTTCCAAGCAGTGTTGTGTACTCCGTGCGCAAGTAATGTAACTCATCAGGCAGAGTCCCAGGGTGGCAGGTGCAGGACAGATGGTTGGGCGCTGAATACACAGCTTGCCGGAGGAACACAAGCTCGCAATGCGAAGGTGACTGCCATCAATGTTTCAAGCACCCTGAGAGAGGAGAAAAGATCGGTCAAGAGATCCACAAAGCTGACAAAGCTGGAAACACAAAATATGGCACATCAATTGTAGGAAAGAATTTGCAGCCAACAGGAAGCAAACGGTCGATGTACAACGCGCATAGTAGTGCATTGTAACTTAATTGCAGGGACCCTGGCTAGCCCGCGACTCCGGAAGACCACACGCAAGAGCTTCTGACCGGGCTGACCCGGATGCGATTGGGCCTGGCAGTGGGGGACGGGTCCAACTTACCAGATGGGGCGTGCCTGGGCTCGGCAAAGCGGTCGACAATCCCATGTAGCTTAACATATGCCTCATCGGTCCACATCGGCGTTCTCCACTAATCACTGAGAAGATTGAAAATGCTTCGCTTTGAGTTTGAGTGAGTGGCAGCTTGCCAGATGAGTGGAGCTGGATCGGCGAAGCTGCTGGCAATTCCATGTAGTTTAACACATCCGCCCATATCCAACTTCCTCGATCATACTACGTGGTGGTGAAAGAGAAACAGCCCTTGGTCAGCATGTACACTGACAGTAAACTGAGGTCTGCGCACCCGATGCAAATCTACCAAAAGGCGCCTCGAGCTGGTCAGGGTGATTGGTCCTGGGATTGCCTTGGGTTAGGTGAACAAAGGCATCAGCAAGGTGAACTTCCCCAACAAGATGAAAGGCGTGGTTGAGGAGCAATCGCACGGCTGGGGTTTAGCTGCCTTCCTACAACACCCTAGCTTTACCTTTTCATCACGTGCCGCAGGACTTGGTGAAGAATCTCTGCAAGAAGGACGGGATGAGGGCCTCTCACAGCTATCCCTTGTCGGGCAAGCAAACTAACACCCTGTCGAGGAGCCTGCTGACAGACTTCCAATGAGGAAGGGCGGAGCGGGCAACATCCGCAAACATGCCTGGCCAATGCCTCAGACATCGCAGAGGAAAGCGTACTTAGCAGGTGAAGGATGTTCGCAGCACCAGGTTCTCCACCTTCGAATGGGAGAAGTACGACAATGGCAACATGCCTTCGCCATACAAGCCTCAGGCCGAATGGCCAGTTGCCACGTTAGCACACGAATCGTTGAGCTGAATCTTGGCTCAAGCTGCCTGCCAGGACTACCTGCGACAGAAGACATTCACTGCATACTTCCGTAAGCCCTCTCCCGCGTCAACCGAAGCAAATTTCTAACATCAATTCCAAGCCGTTTAAGGCATCGTGTTCCCCAAAGTCATAGTTGCTCCGGCCGACACCAAAAAGCCTGCTCATTCATTCACTCATTCATTCATTCATTCATCCATTCTGCTCCGAAAAGGGTACTGTAGAGGCGGACCCAATCCCGTTCCCATATGCAGCTGTCCCGGTCAGACCAAAAAGAACAGACATGGAAGGATGGAAGGCACTTGCAAAACAAAGCAGTTGCTGCCCTCCACCAAAATGATGGCGTCAAAGTGACCCCACGCCAATCTATACAAGACGGATACCAGAAAATCCTTGCAGCGCTGTAGCCAACCATCCATAAGACCAAAGAAGCTCCAAAACGGCCTAGCAGTGGCCGGGGGGCAGGAAGTGGGCGCTCGCTGCTACCATGGCACAGACGTACCTGGAATTTTGTCGTATAGAGAAAGAGAGCGCGCTCGGAAAGACAATCAGTGCAGCAATCGCAGGTCGCCATCAGGATGAGGACCCACAACTGGCAAAGTCATGCAGCCCGTTCGTCAAACACAGACTATCTCAAAGAAGAGAATCAATCCATAGCGTGCTGACTCCAGCACCACGTACACAGAGGGCTTGCCCGCACCCAGTCTGCTATCTCAGAACATGACGACAAGGTCAAGCAGTACGTAGCATGTCCAGTGCTGCCACACATGACAGCCATCCCATACAGAGGCTCGCTGGCAAAGAGGTACTTTTCAAGGAGGTGGTAAAGCCCGCAAAGCTCGACATTGAATCGCTCTCCCACAAAGACCGGTCTCCGCCATCATGCCGAGCATGCAATCGTGTTCTTTGCACGTGGAAGCTCGCAAAGTGAGGCTTGAATACTGCCTCTTCGTGCGGCGTGTGCTGGGGGTAGTTGCAGAGCATTGCCTTTATGTGCTCATATGCCTATTGGTACATTCCATAGGTTGACTTGCATGAATGCAATGTGACAGGTGCAAAGCAAGAAGGACATGGCCAACTTCACTGCGCGCAAGGAGGTAGGGGTTCTTGGTTCCAAGGTTTGCGTTCATGGATCACCATGGGTCAAAAGTGCACTTATGTTTCATCAGGATATGCCACCCAATGTGCAGTACAAGGCCCTGCAGCAAGGGTGCAGTCAGATACCAACAGCACGCTCAGGCTGTAGTCGAGTGTTTGTTCAGAGAGATCAGATTCCTGTTCACAGGATGACGGTTCTGGCTGGGATGCAGACTTCGCGACTTGCTCTTGAGCACAGATCCAGGCCAAATGGCCCCGGCAAAGGCGCCTGACTCAGCCCGATGGCAAGGGATCTGCCATTGACGCGTTGTAGCGCGCAAAGCTAGTTTTCCTACATGTTACTTGCACGCCCCCTTTTAAAGAAAGGGTTGCCTGTTTCCTGCGGATGCCCAAGTCCCACCATGAAGCACACAAAAGAACAGGCCTCGTTAGCCTCGTTAAGGAAGCGACTTGGGCCTTGGGTGTTTTGCAGCACGGGCTGTGGCTTCGTTAGTGTGCAGCTGCATCGGTGCAGCAACTTGATGCCAAAGCAAAGTAGTCATGTCCTCGCGCGCGGCAAAACGGGAGCTGGCACATCGAGCCGATTGAATGCATGCCACTACCCAGCCGCCATGAGCACTAACAGGGCAACTGGCCATCAATTTGGCAAAGCAGGCACCAGCCGGCTGCAAGTTCTCCAAAGCGAGTTCCAGGAGCATGCTGGTCAGGTCCGGCTTGACCACTCAATTGAGGTGCTCTATGAATACTCCCAAGCACGGAGCACTGTACTAATGCTTCTGTGAACCACTGGCATCGACCACCTTTAGCCTAAGTGCTGCAAAAGTTCTTTAGGCAATGTGCAGATGCGACGTTCAGAGGCGCTTGTTGTCAGAAAGGTTGCTGTACTCGCCAGGGCAAACAGCTCAACGAGAAGGCTGCCAAGCATGGACCCAAGGCTTCGGCGGACCTGGTTCTCACAGAAAAGCTGCAAATGCCGATGTACAGTGCCAGAAAAGAGCTGCCTAGGTTGGAGAAGGAGTCTCAGGACCTTCAGCTCAAGCTACAGGAGGCGCAGAAGAAGAAGGAGGCCCGTTACAGTCGTTGACGAGATGCATCATCCATCATGCACTTTCAGTCTCTTTCATTAAAGGACCTGGTGGGAGCCCTGGCAAAAAAGGAGGAAGAACATGAAGAGCTTTTGGTGCAGCACCGAGGGGCAAGAAGTTGTAAAGCAATCAGCTGGTTCGCAGCCATCCACAGGTTAGGAAAGCCGACCTCAACGCCGAGCTTGAGGATCGTATCAGATTGGAGCATGAGACCGACACGTGCTCGAGCCTGCCCACAGTAGACTTGAAGATGTCGTGAAATTGGTGAAGGAGCTCAAGAAGAAGTTCCGCTGTGTCGTCTCCTGACTGACCGTGGTCGGTGTGTAAACAAGCGTCGACGGCAGAGGCGATCTAAGTTTGGTCGTATAGCTACAGGACACGTGAATGAAGCTTAGCCCAAAGAGGCTTGGACATTTCACGTGCTTGAGCAATCCTGCCCACCTGCGGTTGCGACTATGCGTTGGCATCCCCGCCTAGGGCCCAGCCCTTAGCAGAATATGCTGAGGCTCAGTGCTCCTGGCATGTGCGCAGCAAGGCCCGAAAAAGCTGCATGATAAGTATGCCATGTGTCAAGGAACAGATGCGACGCATGCACTCACAGGTAAATGGTTGACCTGACAAACCGCTGATAAATTTTGGCAGCATTAGGCTCAGACAGCACGTATATAAGAAGCAACGATTAGTACGATTAGTGCCCAGCGAAGGCCTACGCAGGCCTTCCTTCTGTCAAGCTCATGAAAGTAATGGAATCTGAAGGCCCCAGACAGCAGAGGGAAATAAAAAGCAAACCGTGGCAGGTGGCAGAGATGGTGCTCAAGACCAAGCTTACTGAGGCCTCTCGTGTGCACTCATCCCACAGATGGCAATGTGGCCTACAGAGTCTCACCTAGGCACTGGGTATCAAGCTTCACCCTCAGAAGGAACAAAGAAATGCTACAACAGAAATCTTTGAAAACTTGCCAAGGCATCCGATCATTCAGGGCGGGTTTGGCACTTAATTTTGCCTGTGCAGCACTGAACAGATGTATCAAGTGATGCGCTGTGGAAATTTGCTCATACACGCGAAGCATTTTCAAAAGAACTAGCTGTAGAAGAGCCGTTTGCGCGAGATGTTCTGAAGCGCTCGTTTGAGGCTCAATGGCTAGATAGACCTCATGCTTCTGCATAGCTTTCAGCAAGTGGCTGTGTCAAGACGGGATGACACGCAGTGACAAGTTATGGGCCCTAGCAACATTTGGCGTTTCATTCATGAGCCCGGTTGCAAAAAAAATCATGATGCTGGAGAGCCACCTTCGGCATCTGGTCCGACAGCCCTCAAGATGTGCCGCCTGTACGAAGCTAGTGGAGCAGTTGCAAACCCTTAATTGGCTCAGAGTACTCTGTCGGGTATGGACGAAGTCTTACTCTTCAGATCATGCGAACATACTGATAAAGCTGCATTCCTGCGCAAGCAAGTAAGTAAGTAAGTAAGTAAGTACTAGTAGGTAAGTATGATGTGGTTTAAGGTAGTCGCGTTGGTGCTGGGCTGCTTTCTGCAGATGTTTCTGGTCCAGTGCCTGTCGTGGTCCTCCCCGAGCCTGGGCATGAAACGGGGATTTGAAGCAAGTTTCCGGGGATGGTAGGCTTTGGGACGCTTCGCGATTCTGTGGGCAGGGGCGGGCTCAGAGCTGTGTGCGGCATCCAAGGCTTAGACCCACAGATGTCAGCACCGGCCTGAGGGGTCAAGCATTGCTGAGCGCAGCAACTCACCGCCGCATCGCGCAGCAAGCGGCGGCTTCTGACACCGAGCCTTTTTTGCACACTTGCTGTTTGCACACGAGATACGCCCACGCAGACAACCGCCTGGCCAGCTGAGGGTGTGTTCGACCAGGTTGCTGACATGTTTGAGGGGCCTGCTTTTGAAGAAGGCTTGACGTGATATTTGTCCATGTCTTGGTCATTGCATGCAGCGCTGCAAGAGTTGCACAGAACTACACCCAGTAACGAGGTGAGCAGTGGCGAGCGTTGACCAGAATCAAGGTTCGCACAGAACCGAGTATCAAGGCGCCACAGTTAGACGACAAGGTCATCGACAAAGGAACTCGCTTGGATTTAGCATGCATGGGAGAACCGCATTTGCGCCTGTACTTCAATTGGCCAAATGGGCATGTGTTGGGAAACGACGGCCTTAGGTGAAATCTTCTTCGTTGCGGAAAAGCGCAGAGCCAAGATTCCAACAGGCGGGTGTTTTCATTTAGAACAGCTCGTCATCGCTTCTCATGTGACCCCTGTTTACCTCTAATGACTCTAATGCTAATGTTCGGTCATGTGTTGGTGTATCCGTTGCCTGGAAAGCTTGCAAAGTTTCAACGAGAACGCCCAAATAGGCTTGGAAATGCTTAGTCCAAGCAGCATGAGTGCCACTGGACACAGGGATGGATGGTCCCCTCATGCACTTAAGAACAAAGTTGCTTCAGGCTGGGGGCAGTATCGGCGCCAGGTACATAAACGCTTGCTTGCTGCTCATTCTCTGCTGCACAAACTTATTACCTATCTCTCACTCTTGCGTTCAGGAAGATAGGAAACGAACAATTCAGGCATCCGCCACGGCTTCAGGGCGCAGGGCAAGGCTAGTGGCCAGAGTGAAGAGCAGATGCTTCTACTGAGCAGAACATTCCGAGCGCTGTCCTACGCACAGGTTTGCAAAGTTCGGTGCATTGCCAGGATCCCCATGCACACGCCGACGATTTACGCCAAAGCCGACTCCTGAAGCCCCTCTTTTACGCTGCCCTACCACACCCCGGAGATCATCCATCCCTGAGAAATGGCCTGACGGGTACTTGGCTCCAGTCATGGTATCTCGCTTGCTGGGCACAGGTCCTCTGTGGGCTTGTGTCCCCACTTCATCCGGAGACACTGGAAACCCGTGTCCACAAGCCCAGCGCGAGCAATAAGGGAGGGACCGTATCACGGCCTTTGTTCTCAGAGTCAGCTGTAAAGATGTCGCAACACATTGTGCGGGGGCAGTGCATCGGAATCGTGGGTTCATCTGCGCACAATCTCATCGTAATACAGTGTAATACCCCTGGCCTTGCGCACGTGCAAAAAAGGCGTTGAGACATCTACGTCTCACCAGTATTCCCGGTCACCGTTGCTCCTTCACCGGCAACCCTGGTCCCCAAACCGTTTCAGTCGCGAGTCTTATAAAGGTCAACGGCTGTGGGAGGGCTATGAGACCCAATGAACAAAGTGGCACAGCCGTGAAGTTTCAGGTTCAGGGCTCCGAGGGTTTAGGATTCTTGTACCAAAGGTGGAAAACTTCACTCACAAACTCTTAGACGTCAGTCATGCTTGGTCGACATGAGCACACGCATCCGGGCTCAGCATGTAAACCTGCGCAATCATCGTCAGCAAGTCACGGAGAGCAGGCCATTCATAAGAAGGTGGCTACAGTAGCGCATCTTCCCTGAGCACCCCAATGAATGGCCAGGTGTTTCGCCAAGGCAGTCCTTTGATTTATGAGTTTATGTTTTTTGCCCCAGTGTTTTTCATTAGACAGCATGGGTGTCAAAAACTAGGGAGCGCGACATCAGAAAAATTGCTGCTGAAGCCATTTTCGGAGCCCTGGTACGACTCAAGAACCAGCAAGATTCGGGGACTCTGGCTCGAGGCCGTGCACTGTTCGCAGGTCAGAGCAAAGCATATCCACGCAGAGGCCAGAAACATGAAGCAAGAGGGTGGCTTGCGCCCTCAACTCTTCAAAACACGGATGCCAGGCCAGACTTCTCCTGTCAAAGTGATCAACCAACCCCCGAAGCCCTTCAAGTAGAATCAGCCCTCCACCTGCTGCGAAGACAAAATTACAATTTTCTCATTCTTCATTCTCCTGTCCAGAAGTCTCCCCAGGTCTGGTTGGACCATGCAAGCCCATTACAGAGGAAAAATGTCAGAGTGGCGCTAGGAAGGTGCTCTTGGGCAAAACTTCTAGCCTCAACTCCAAATTGCAGCTATGCTAGCCATGCAAGTGGCAAAAATTGCAGCTGTCCCCAACACTTCAAATTAATTCCAAGCACCGCACAAAGTCAAGGATTCGCATCTTTTCAGTCGATGTACAGTATGCAATTACCCCATGATCTCGCCATATGAAATTATCAAATCCTGAAGCTTTCTCAGTTGTCATTTGACTGTTGCAGCTGCAAAGTGATCTTTGTGGACGACGGTCTTTGATCGTCCGAGCGCAGGAAGTACTAGGACATTTGACCAAAGCCACTCATCAAAGTGCGACTATCCATTTTTATTACTGGGTTGTAGGCGTGCTGGCTGAAATAGAGCGTTTCGTCAAACGCAAAAGACTTTTGTGAATAACTCCCTTCAAGCAAGTTCCAGCAGGTGACAAGCATCGCATGTATCTTCGGCTAGCTGCCGGCAAAGGTCCAGCTGCGCGTGACGCAAGTTTAGACCGAAGTGCTTGCAAGCCAGTTCTTTGCAGGATGGGTGTTCGACCTCGGTGTGGCGGGTGAGTGGCCGCTTAGATGCATTTCGGCGAGTGTCTGCAGTGGCTCAGTGCAGTGAAACCAAGGTATGGCAAACCCATTGCCCAACCTGTCTACGAGGATGAGCCTGGCGATGGTTCAGATCCGTTTAGCGACATGGGCTGCTTGCCTTCGACCAGTTGCTGTTACTCAAAACGCATGGTGGAAAAAACTCATGTCTCAGTTGAGGCGACGCTGTTCGTGAAATGTTCAGATGATTGGGCGCAAGAAAAATTGTCGTCCACAACATGGTACTGTGTTTGTCAAAATGCTTGCCGCAAAAGCTGGTGAGTGATCAGGGGATCAGAGCGTGCTTCACCTTGTTTTTGGCCTGATGCTGAGGATGCATTATGTGGGATATGCCGAGATGGCGGCTGCCGTGTCCAATGCTGGTGGCCTCGGGACTCTCGAACGGCATCAAGAGGTGGATGCATTCTATCAAGGATGGTTCCCAGCAGCACCATCTCAGGATCATCACGGCATTGACGGTGGCCCAGCCGCCCAAGGGAAAGGAAGCTTTGAGAGAAGAGATCAGGACATTCCAGCTAGAGGTTCGCGAGCTAACCCAGCGAGCCGAAACTGCACGGCTCTTTCAGGAAGTGCCGACAACTAACCGACAAGCTGCCAACTCAAAAACCGTGCCTATCGGCATCTCATTGGCCAAGCATGGCCCAGCCTTAGCGAGGCCGTTCGGCGTAAACATCACGCCTTGAGCTAAGAGAGCTAAGAGCCGCCCGAAATTGAGCACAGACCGATCTGGCCTTTGACCAAGGCTGTTACCAGTAGGTGTTCCCCCAGACTTCGATGGCATCGTGCAGGCTTCTGCCTTGGTAAGGACATATTGTTCTAGGAAACTCTGTGATGAAGCATGGGATCAAACAGAAGCGGTGTCCATTCGTGCCACGCCATCTTTCCCAGGTGATGATAGAGGAGAAGGTCAAAGTGGTGGAAACTGCTGGCCGCAACCCCGAGAAGGTGATCAAGCAGTGCAAGGCTGGACCCAACAACACAGCACTTGCAAATAACTGTGTGATCCGTGCAGGACGCTGGCATGTTCGTGATCCACAAGTGCGTAGCAGTGAGGCACGCACTGACGGCACAGAAGATGGGCAAAGACCTCAGATTGCGAGAAGAGGACGATATACCTTGGCATCTCTGGAGACAAGAGGCGCAGACATGATTTCCATGGACGGCTTTGATTGTGGTGGACATCCAGGCGGCCGTCTCCGGCACTGACAGGAAGACTTGCTGAGCTCAGAGTCATACTCTTTAATCAGCATTGGTGACAGGTCATACTGTGCGCGATGTTGAAAACCAGAGTAAACCAAGATAAAGTTTGGGTGGTGATATGTAAAAAAATGGTGCCTCGAAAGAGGGCTTGGGCTGCTTCGCTGAGAAACAGGCGAAGAAGACGTGGGAAATTGGGTGCTTTTGGCACAGGCTGCTCAGGACCGCAACTAGCAGATGCATCCCGGCGCGTAGCCGCACGTGTTGTGCAGGAGCTGACCATTCCTTTCGTTGCAAGTGGAGGCCACAAGTCGAGACTTCAGTTGTTGACTATCCTTGCCTTGCGCTCTGCACAAGGAACCTCTCAAGTTAAGGACTGGGGGTGCCTAGTTCAAGTTGGGCTTAGGGCATTTTGCCAGAGAGTTGATGCCCGACGACCGTTCCTGAGGGTGAAAAAGGTCGTGATCGCCTGAAATCAGGCTTTTAGCCGTGCGGGGCATCGGAAATGCAGTCGGCTACATACAGGCACTGAACCTTTGCAAGGGATGACTGGCAACGGAAAGCTGGCGGAACCTGCGCACGCATAGATTCAACAAATTCTGTGAAAAGCTGAAAGAATTTACAGGGATGGCAATCTCACAAACACAAAAGAAAACCAGGCACTGCAAGCACCATAGCTGCCAGCAGCTTGCGTGACACGACGAGTGTCAGAACCTACTTGTTTTGTTCCTTTTTCTGCCTGCAAGTAACCAATTTTGCTGCAGTTGAGTCCAGTCCTAGGCCCCACATCAGAAGGAACAAGCCACAAACTCACAGCTCGTCCTGCAATGCTCTACCAGTCCTTTGGTATGGGGGTGACAATTACAATGATCAAACCAGATAAGCACCCCATGGACAACCAGCTCGTCCTTTCGTGCCAGGTACAGCGACTGGGACGCAGCTGGCAGCTGCACTGGCCATGGGCGCACAGCTTACATCCACCAAACAGCGTATGTGCACAGAGCTGATTTTTGAGGCGCCGAGGGGATTAACATGGGCACGCGCTTTATGGCGACAAAGGAGGCCTGCAGCAATTGAGCACCTATGACAGGGAAGGCCAGCGCTTGATGACAACAAAGACCTTGCAATCTACTTGCGTCAAGAGACTTCGAGCTTCGAGTCCACAATGTTTGGATTATGTTGAGGCGCCGATTGTGCAGCCTATGAAGGATGTAATGGTGAAGGCAAAAGTGACGGACCGCTCTGAAGCATCTCACGCTAGCACGCGGTGCAGCCGCATGTGTTGCAGAAGCTTTCTGCAGGACACCACCCATGTGTTTCGCAGCTTGAAGAACACTGAACGTGTCTACAAGAACAAGACTGCAATGGAGGCTCGCATGGCTGCAGAGAGCCTGGCTTGAGATGTCGACTAGCTTGCGCATGTCTTTGAAAGCAAGTTTGGCTCGCAAAGGCAAGACCGTAGCAGCACTTGCCTGAAGCAAATCATGGAATTCATGTTTTGCCTCAAGCCACGGCTGCGACATCGTGTGGATACCGTCCCAATAGAGGTGTGATGGAAGACCCAAGGTTGCAATGAGCTATGCCAGTGTAGCTGCCATTGACGCTTTCCAGATGTTTGTTGGATTGCTAAGGCAGACATCGAACCTCAGAATGAGTTGAACTTTGTGCCGATCCTGAATGTAGCTGGTCGAGTTTCGTACATGTCAATGTGTTTGCTTACTGCAATGTGATAGGAAGACGTCGTTACATGGCCTTTACGTCCACTGGCTTGGCCTTGCCTAAGAAGGCAGAGCACTGCTGCTCACAGGCTTCAATCAATAAATGAATCATCCTCTTGAGCAGGTGCTCGAAAGGCCCCAACTCTCCCAACATTGCTTCTACTCTTGCTGACAAGTTTCAAGTCTGGCAGTAGGAGCGGCTTAACTAGGATGTGGAGAATGTCGCATGACAACTGCATCCACGCCTAGGCCTGTCCAGAATTGCTGGCCTTGCTTCGCATGGCTGGCCTCACTTCTGCTGGTGCTCTTGCTGCCACCTGCAGGGACGCACGACCAGTGCGGAATGCACTCCCCGAGGCAATGCCTTGTGAAGACATTCAGAGAACAAGAGCTGATGTCCTCAAAGGTGGCGCGCGCTGTGCCGACAGGCCACTGATAAACCGTGACTTTACTCGTCTTGCTGCCAACAGATCATTATGCAGCCCTGCCATCCGCAGAACATCAATGTATAAAGGTACACTGGCTTGGCCTCTCTGAGCATAAAGCCTGTAGACTCCGCAGACGCTAGGTGTACTTCTAGCACGAGCCGATTGTGCACAACTGCTTCAGTGTCCAGACCTGTCGGTGGGCACGTGGCACGAGCTTCTACTGCCGCAGGCTGCATAGCGGCACCACCTCTTTCCGCAGCAAATTAGCTTGCGACAGCAGGACGACAGACAAATCTTCCTGAACGTTGCACGATGCGACATGCTTGTCACAAGATCATCTATCCTTTGTTGTCAGGGCATGCCAACTTACCTGAGCTGTGCGGCAGCTTTCTATCGAGACCATCTCTACGTTGCCGGTATGCTGGTGGCAGCTAGCATGCATGCATGCTCGCCTAGGCTGAGGTGAGAATGCATGCTTCTGTCTTGGCTGCTACCTAGGTGGCGGTGCCCCATACTTGGATGGAAAAGTTGCCCAAGCAGCAAGTTATGATTTGAAGGGAGGCCTTTGGTCCGAATTATCACCTATGCCAATGGCAAGGAGAACCTGTTTGCAGTTAGCAGTCCTTCGTGTGGATTCGCCGCCGCTGCGAGTTGGATGAAGCAGGAGCCACTGTGCAGCTGTGGGCGCTTTCGGGAAGCTGCTTGTATTCTGCCTGCATGAAGTGGGAGATCGTCGTCAACACAATGCTGCTTTTTAGTGATGCTCCAGATCAGGTCATCGGCGGCCATGCAGATGATCATCAGCTGCTGGACACAGTGCAGGCCCTCGATCTTGAAGAAGGCAGCAAGTGCAAAGTGCCGCTTGCGCGGAAGCACTTGGCAACCAGGGTTGTTTCCTCAAGGTGAGTGGGAGCACTGGCCGTCGCTACCCACTTGTCTCAGCGATTTGGCATCAATTCAGCCCATGCTTGTTGCTGTATGTTTGCAGACGATATCTCAAGCTTCTTTGAGGCTGGTGTGCTGCTGCTTTTGCCTGTAGACTACGTGCCATCGTGGCTGCGGGCTGCGACAGTGCACGAACGCAAATCTTCCGATACAACTCGGGCAGCGGGACGTGGGACAGACTTCCTCGGATGCCCCGAGAGCGATTTCGTCCTGCAGTTGTGGAGATGTCTAACTACCTCTTCGTGATTGGTGGTATGGTCCTTCCTGAGGAGGACGTCGGCACGGTGGACATATTTGACATGCAGATCTGTCAATGGGTGTCAAGCCTACGCGGCCTCCAGATACCGGATATGCCAGAACCGCGCACTGATCCTGTTGCATGCGCCAGCTCTGGCCGTGTCTACGTGCTTGGAGGGATGCAAGCTGGTCCTATCGAGATCGTTGAATGCCTTGACTTATGGTCTAACACGTGGTGCAAGCTGCCGGACATGAAGGAAGGTTTTGCTGCTGCAGGCACAGCCATAACGTGCGTTTGAGGGACACCTTCCCTGATCTTATGAGCGCGGTAGCAACAAGTGGCCTGGAGCTCAATCCCGACAAATAAATGAGAGAAAAAATTGTTCGTCCACCTTCGGCTATGAGGGGAGTTGAGCTTGCCACTTTGCTCTTGGCTTTTTCGGGCGCAGCTGAGTTGAGGTGCGGCAGATTGAAGCCGAGAAGCCCGGGGACTGTGAGGGTTCGTTGTGGCTGCCACCTCTGAAGTCTCAAAACTGGATGCATTGCAGGACTTCTTCGCGATCGCTAATCTAGTTAAAGGTGCGCAGCTCGGAGACACCTAGCAAACGCATCTTTGCCATCAGCTGAGGCGAGAACTATCGCAAGTCTTTCCAGGCGAAACCTGCAGGAGTTGAAACGCAATGTGTGGGACTTGACCTGATTTGAAGGAGACCGGAGACGCAGAGAGTTCTGTATGGTCCCGCACTTGTCTTCGAAGCTTCGACAATTTCACCCTATGATTATGTGCTAGGATGTGCCAAGACTCCCTGCGCGTGCCCTCATTGTAGTACATGAGCTGGGGTGGCACTATGTGTCTGAAATAGGCAAGGTTTCTGCTTGCATTTGACTGGGTTTGGGTTGAAAGGAACAAGGCAGGCAACACATAAGATGCATTGACTGTTCATGCAGAGGTTGTAACGCTACACCTTGGTCAACAGGAAGATACGTGCTGTCTTTTACTAGAGTTAGTAAAAGGCTCATGAACAACTGCTTATCCCATGTCACATACATAAAGTCAAATCATCAATGCTCACGAAAGTGCAGTTTAAAGCCGCCACATAAGTGTACAGTGGACACGACAAGAATCTTCGCATTTCGCAGCAGCTGCAAATTCACCACAAGACTTCTGAACAACAAAGTCGTCGTAGGCGCTAAAGTTCAGAAAGCGAGCAACACAGAAATGATTGGGGCGGGCACTGACAGGTTGGTTGACAACAAGAGATGCGGGCCTGTAGTTGAAGCTCGCTAACAGCAGACGAGGTCTGGTCTGTTCAGGTTATGTCCCTGTTCGAGGAAAATGTTCTTGAGATAGCATAGTTCCCCCGATGTTGGCCTGAGAACTCGGATTTCCGCCTGTTTCGTTTTCCTTCGAGAAGGGCACGAGGCAAGGCGCACTGAGAATGACCATGGAAAAACTTTTGTCCGTGCCCGCAGTAATAATACCTGAACGCCCCCGCGCAACTCCCCCCATGTCATCACAGCAACCGTGCCAGTGCTTGTAACAATAACAGAGCCATTCGCAGTGAAACAAGTTAGCTATTGTGTCAATGGTAGCCATACTACCAGTGGCAGCACTAGTCGCAGCAGCACAAGAAGAGTGTTGAGTGATAGCGGATAGCGTTAGCATCAGGAATCGTACAAATAGCAACCATAATAGCAGAATGGCATTCGCGCTCCCAAAAACAGCGCAGTAATAACGACCAAACTCCCAGAGAGAAATGATGATGCGCACACACCCTCCCCATGGCGAGCAACAGGAATGCAAAATAAACCAGCAAGTATAGACAGAAACCCCGTCTAAGAATGCACTTTGCTTGTAGACTGTAGACTATTGAAGCAGGAACATCAGCGGCAGCCAAGGAGCGCACAACAAAAGAAGAAGAAGAAGAACAAGTATGAAGCTATGCATCGAGTGCTCTCAGCCTATGAGCTTCATACTTAAACAGCAACGGTTCAGCAAATGGGCTAGCCTGAAAGGATTTCTCACCAGTGGCAAATATCTAAAGATATTTAGTGTATCCGGAAGCAACTAACAAAATTTCAACGTAATATACACCATAAAAACACATCTGACCGTACAACGTCACAATATGCCAATGTCATTTGCGGTCAGTACAATCCAAACACTGCAGTTTCGTTTTTTTTGTTTTTCTTTCTTTTTTTTCGTGGGCCTCACCACGCAATGATGCAGGCTTTTGTTCACAAGACATCCAACATCAGCAGTGTATACGAGAGAGGCCTTCGCAGCAGATGATGCCGCGTTGTCCTGCAGCTGTACTGTCGTTGTCTCGCAATGGCAATAGCACACACGCACCAGCTAGGTATAGTGACTATTATGAGTAAGTAGCTACAGCGCTTTCCCTGCCAGCAGTCCTCTGATAGCATTGGTCATTATGCACCCGTGCCCACTAGCTGCAGGGTCCCCCATCGCATTGCGAACCGTCTCACGGCCCCTTATCGAACCTTCATCATTGAAGGCCGCAGAAGGCTGTGACATCTTTGAAGGTTAGAAAGGGTAGACCGTTGTCATTGATGGAACCAGGTCCTGCCATAAGGACTTGCAAAAGTAACAGCCTTAGTAGGAACAGGAAGTGAAACAAACCTCTCAATTCCGCCGCCGCGACGTCCAACCCCCGCACTCGCGTGCATGAATCATCACACAGCATCACACAGCGCACGTGAGACTCTATTTCAACAGGGGCATGCATGGAAAGGGTCGGATGCTACAGCTGAAAACCCCTTTAAGACAACTCATCAGTACTCCGGGGCGAAGTTCTGTACAAACCCCTTGCAAAAGCTTTACAAAATCATACGAATTTCATCCATGCGGCCTCTGAAGCCTCGCGCGGCATGCGTGAGCAAGCAAATCGTTGAGGGGCCGATGCTGGGCCCCTTGGCCAGCTTCCTCCGCATTATTAAAAGTCGCTTCTTCCATGTTTGGGCCCTCCAGCACCCCCCTAAGACTCTTTCATTTTACGCTTATGGCCAAAACGTACTTCGGAGCCGCAGGTCGTGTGCAAAAAGCCTGGGGACCCCAAAGAGCCTTCAAAACTGCATCCTCGTGGTGGGAAGAAGCTTCAAAAGTGCATGACAACTTGAGGCCACAGTCACGGTAGTGATCAGAATAACCGGTTTCAGAAGCAGAGGTGCAACGGCGGCAGGGCCGGACTCATGAGCCTCCGCTCATGCCGTCGACCTCAAAAGGAGCATGTCAAGAATGCACCTGACTAAGTGGAGTGAAGAGAGTTTTGACCAGTACCGAGCACCAGCCGAGCGCCTGCACCCCCCACGATGGCCATCTCGCCAGAAATGGTAATTTATCAGGCTTTGTTTTGACCGGCTGTCAGAAATTCAGTGCACAAAATAAGAATTAATTGTTCCAGTTTAAAAGCGGGCAGCTTAATCGTTGGAACGTGTGAAACCCCGCTCAGACATCAATACAAGACAGGATCAGGACAGCAAGTGCTGCAGTAGCGAAGGTCGGAACAGCTAGTGCAGGAGTTGCAAGTCATTTCTCATAATGAGTGATATGCACTACTCGATGCAGGCTTGAATGACATGAAGGAGATGATAGTGCTGAGGCGTGCGTCCATCTGTAGTAGCGGCACAATAGAATGGCAGTTTGCGTTGAAAGGAATGCTGAGCCAATTGGTAGCGAGACCAGATAAAAGCAGAATTTGCCAGGCCTACGAACGTTAAGCGAGTCTTACACTGTTTAATGATTCCTCAGGCTCCGTCTAGCGTCAACACCTATGCATCATTTCATGGTAAGCTGAACGTGTACACTGTAGCAGCTTCAGGTTCACTTCGCTTTTTCATGACGGGCCTAGTAAAGGAGCCATTTAATCTCCAACTGTCAGAGGACAAACCGGTATTCAAAGTATGGAAACGGCATTAGTAGAACTTCCCAGGAAGCGCTGATGAACGTTCCTTGTCATAAAGCTCATAAAATACATAAAGTACGCCCATCGGTACCCTCATCAGATTCAATTCTAGTAAGGGTAAGCGATTGATAAACAACTTAAAAGACATGTAAGAGGATGAAACTGCAACCGATTCAAGATGTATTCCTCGGGAGAAGATTGCAAGCGGCATGTTACCAAACCAACTCCACACACAACAACTGCGATCAGGAAACGAACCGCGGAGATTGGTGGAGGTGTTCCACTTGATCAAAAACAATGAATCATTCATCAATGGCCAGCCAGTTTCAGAGTTCAACCTCAACACATTCACAGTTGGTAGATGAGGCATTGGGGACTGTACATTATTGCATCTGAGTTGTGCAGTTGTTGTGAAAATCAGAAGGGAAAGGAAGAACACTGAGAAGGTACCCAAGCAATTGACATGTGCATTATAGGCCCCGCTTCTTGCAGGTCTACAGTTTGGTACATGGGTGTACCATCATTATGTCAAAAATGAAATATCTGTCTTGTCTCTTCCTTTGTCTTCAGAGTTTCCAGGGTGATACATTGCACTTTTGGCAACTGTTCTTATTGCTATTCATGTTTAGATTTGTGTTTACAAGGGACACTCATTAATTCTTAGTTCCCATTTGCAAGCTGTGCTCTTATTCCGCCAGATGGTTCTGAGTCCCTGCTGCCGGGTGTTTGGCTCGCTTGTCGTTTGTGCTTGCAGGCCTGCAGGCCTCACAGTATTACAATGTGGTTGCAAAACCTCAACAGCTTCTTTCCCTTTATGCTGCTTGTGTAGACATTCTCAAGCCTGAGTTCTCAACGAAGGTCGTCTCAAGCTAATCCCGGTGATGATACTCACTTGCTTTTTGCTGAACAGTTGCCTCTCGTCAAGAAGCCATGCAATGGGCCATAAGATCTTGCAGACCGTTGGTCATCCGAATGAAGTGCTGTAATGTAATCAGGTCCCATCCTTCATGGCGATTTTTCCTTGCCTCTGACTGATGAATGTCTGAAATGCTGTCCACGTGCTATCCACATGTATGATCGCCCTGAAATGTATAAGTTTTCATAGACCGTGGTGGACATTTTAAGTTGGGGTTTGCATCAGTACACATTGCCTGCTGCCGACTTGCTGCTAAGTTGCGAGGAAAAACTGATCAGGCAGCTGTACTCAAGGAACATTTCCACGCATTGACTTGCATCAGATTGCAAACCTCCTCCAGCTTGTGCAAGTACTTCTTTTGCGAGTTTGCTGAATGCATTGCGTGCATGGTTAGCAACTCATACGGGAGGTCTGTGGACATCAGCTGTCTCAAGAGTCGGTTTCATGTTTCTTTGAATCACTTCTGCATGTCCTGTTTTGCCGTTCCTTCGTATGTGCCTCCTCGTTACTTACATGGTCATGTATGTTTGGACGGCTGCCTCTGTATTCTGAACACTTCATTACAGGATTCATGTTGGCAGCTCGCACAAATGTTTGCAGGTCGAGGGATCATTAAGATAACCAAAAAATGCCCCTGGCAATGGCCAGAGGTCCTGTGGACAGTCCATTGGCCTCATCAAGGACATCCCTACATGCCAGGACAGCACTGGCTTAAAAATCTGGCAGACAGCAACCTGTGCTCAGAAGGAGCTGCTAGACAGAATGGTCTTCTGCTGAGCCGTTGTTGGGAGACTTTTGGAGCACGGTACTTTGCTTGGAAATTCATCTTCAGGTGGGCGAAGCAGAAGACATCATCAGAAACAAGCTCCAGTCAAAGCTCTGAGAGTGGGGTGCCCGCAGCTGCAAGGGTGTTTTGGCTGTTCAAGCATCCAAGTTGACACCGCGTCTCAGTGTGCGTGCAGCAACCAGCATCCATAACTCAGCAGCCATAATGATAAGCATTTGAAAAACCTTTGGGCCGAGTGGGTTCACCCGGCATCACCGCCAACGGTGCACGCGGGTGGCTCTTCGCGGTACAAGAGTCTTAGTGTTAGCAGCAGGCTGGCGCAACCGCTTGGGTTGCCCCCTGCAAGTGTAATTGTACATCGGTTGAGAGGGAAGTTTCTTTTGTGAACCCTTGTTCTGACCGATTGCAAGTGTGCACTCAAGACCTCCCTCTCCGCGTGCTGTCGCGTTTCGCCCTGCCTAGCTGCGGGACGTTCTACCCCGACCTCGCAGAGCAAAATTGGAAGCAAGTTGCACACGTAAAGTTTGGCACGCTTGGATTTTAGTCATATCGCCGACAGCGGGCAGCCCCACTCCTTGGCTACAGCTAAACTGAAAACTGGAATATTTCCTCATATAGTTCCCTGGATACCAAGTGGATATCGTGAAGTGGAAGTTAACACCATCACGCGTTCAGAATGTTACTAGTTGAACCAGCTGGACAAAAGCAAGCAGGGACGTTGAGCTTCAGCCATGGCAGCATGCGCCCACGCCCAGCCTCTGCTGAACCAGCGCGTCACCATACTCAGCATTGCCAAGCTTTATGCCTCGACCATGGACCGGTTAGTCAGCTGGGTTGATGCAACGAGCCAGGTCAGCCGAGTGCCAAGTCATCAGCAGGAAGCTGCCTAAGCATTGTCAGCTTGGAGCATTGGTTTTTATGGGTTGATTTTCGCTTTTGGGGCCTTTGCTTTTTGATTCTTGGCTCTGGGCTTCAAAGGCTGTTCCTGCTATTAAGCTATTACTTCTCACACTGCTACCACTGCAGTGACAACAATGACGATGACATAAACTTTGCATTGACAATACCCTTCTACCGCCACTGCTACCACATAATTGTCCGTTCTTGCCATTGCTACTGTTGTTGCTCTTAATGTTTTCGTGACTGCGATGAAAACTCATCGCGGTCATGGCCTTCTGACATGTTGGAGTGTTGCTGTGTTCACTTAGATATTGTTGCTTCGTACTTATAGTATCACTACGACAACATGTTTTGATGCATGTTTTACCGGGAGCTTTTTGCAATTTTTCATTCTCGATAGCGCGTTGCACTGTCCACTTCCCCGAGATTTGATGTTTACAGATTAAAGCGTGTTGCTGTAGTTCTTGCGATTGCTACTTCAGTTCTGCATTATTCTGATTCCGACAGCTGTCTCATGATTTCGTGAATGCCAGGCACATTGCTAACAATAGCACCACTGCCGCCGCCGCCGCCGCCGCCGCCGCCGCCCCCGCCACCGCCACCGCCACTGCCACCGCCCCCCCCCGCCGCCGCCGCCGCCACCACCACCACTCCTGCTAGCATCCGCCATTTCTTAAATCTGCTGTTTTTCATGCCACCGCCAAATAGTTCGCCGAGCTGAACGCCCTGGGGCGACATCAACTCTTGTCTTGTTTGCGAAACACTTCTAAAGAATGCCTCTGGCCTGCATGTAACTAGGGGGGCGCCTCCTTCTACTAGTACCACCACTACTACTACTACTACTACTACTAGTACTAGTACTACTACTACTACTACTACTACTCCTCCTCTTACCACTACCGTACCATCACTCCTCCGCCGCAGTCTATGCCATGTTGATGATGATGATGATGATGACTAGTTTCAGCAGTAGCAGTGGTAGCAAAAGTAGCAATAGTAGCAGTAGTAGTAGTCGTCGTCATCCTCGTCATCGGCGTCGTCGTCATAGTCGGCGTCGCCGCCGCAAAGTCAGCCGTCCTCGTCGTCCGACTTGATTCGACCGTCTCTGATCTTTCGATTCGATTCCTCAGCGACTCAAAGCTGCCCAACTCCATTGCCTCATCTCACAGAAGCAGAATGGCAAGAGAAGCGCTGCAAATATCACCAACACTAATCGCAATATCAGCACTTCCACTACCTTTACTTTACGACTCCCTATTATGGTACTTTGCTTTCTTCTTTCGGCATCCTGAATTGAGTCCGCTGCTTTTCCTCATCTCAAGTGCAACGAAACAGAATTGTCGAATCCCTTTAGCATTGAAGTGGACCCGAAGGCCGCTCAAGCACGCTTTGTGGGCATGCGGTCAAAGAACACAGAAATTACATCAGCTGAAGTTGCAAGTTCACCAAGTTGGGCTGTCGCAAGCCGAAATGGTCCCGAAAACTTGGTTCAAGTCCTTTAACTGAAGCCCGTTACATGTTCTACTACTCATTAATCCTCCTCCTGCTCCTACTCCTACTCTGTGGGAAACCCGGAGCTGCGACGGGCTTTACTTAATTGAGCCGATCGCCAATCCCTTCCGCAGCGGTGCTTATGAAAGGTTGCAATTGTAGTTGTAGCAGAGGCAGCTGTGGTAATGCCTGGTATTGATAGTTGTAGCAAAGGCAGCAGTGGTAGTGCAAAGTATTGATAGTTGTAGCAGAAGCAGCTGTTGTAGAGGTAGTTGTAACTGTAGCAGAAGCAGCAGTGGTAGTGGTGATGGTTGTGGTAATTAGTTGTGGAAGCAGCAGTGGTAGTGATAGTTGTAGCAGAAGCAGCAGTGGTAGTCGTAGTGGTAATGTTAGTTGTAGCTGTAGCGGAAGCTGCAGTGGCAGTAGCGGTGGCAGCAGCGGTGTCGGTGGCAGCATCGGTGACGGTGGTCGTGGTAGCAATAGTGGTAATGCTAGAGGTAGTAGTAGTAGTATTAATAATAGTAGTAGTAATAGTAGTAGTAGTAGTAGTAGTAGTACGCGCGACGCGCATATTTGACGACCCGTCCGTTTGAGGGCGGTCAATAAGGAGGAGCTTGAAAGTGCTGGCAGCGCCAGCACTTCTGC
>CAJNIZ010047935.1:0-34486 GCA_905231905.1 Symbiodinium pilosum | reverse complement strand
CAACAGGTACAAGAGACCACAGAACAAAGACCTCCTCACAACAGGCTTTGACCTGGTATCTGGTGTGTGTGTGCGCGGGTGTGTGTGTGTGTGTGTGTGTGTGTGTGTCTGTGTCTGTGTCTGTGTTTGTTCTCCTCATTGGCTTGATTGCTGTCTTGCTTGGTTGCATGTTTGTGGTTGGTTGCCTCATTTTGGGCTGACTGGTCGTCTGCTTCGTTGTCTATTTTGCATTGTTCTGCATTTCCTTCTGGTTTGCTGTGCTCTCAGCAGCACGAGCGAAAAAACAAGACCAGACGTATGAACAAAGAAACCAAGGAACAATGATAGCCTACCCAAAACAAAGGGATGGCCCAGAATTCTATCAAGAGCCCACCCGAAACCCTGAAGCCTAAACTCGTAAACCCCAAACCCTAGTAAACCCTAAACCCTAAACTCCTAAACTCCTAAACCCCAAGCCCTAGCAAACCCTAAACCCCAAACTCCAAAACCCTAAACCCTAAACTCCTAAACCCTAAACTCCTAAACCCCAAACCCTAAACCCTGTAACTCCTAAACCCTAAACCCTAGTCCCTTCAACTCACTCAAGCTCTGCTCCGGCGTTTAACGGCGCCCAGCAACGTAGTCGTCCCCCTTCCAGTCGGCAAGGAGCCCCTGTAGAACAGACGCTACCTGCCGCGGAAGTTTGCTACTTTAAGGTTCATAACCCTAAGGGTGCAAGGACCCAAATAATAGGGATTTAGGGCCCAAATACAATTCATATTATAGCATTTGGGCCCTAAAACCCTATTATTTGGGTCCTTGGACCCTTAAACCCTCAACCCTAGATATCCCCTATAACCCCTTTAAAGGGACCCTATTGTTTGGGTCCTTGGACCCTTAGGGGTAGTAGGAAGTGGGATTGTAAGGAGACATAACCCTCGAACCTATCCTTTGGCACTTCTAGCCTCAATTACCACTACCTGAACCCCAAAAAGGGTTATATAGGGATAATGGAAAAGAAAATGGAAACTACTATAGTATAGAGGGTTATATAGGGTATATATTGGGGTTATATAGACCCTTTAAGCCCTACCTGAACCCCAAAAGTATGTAAAAATAATGGCCTTTATGGCTATTATTAGGGGTTTAGGGCTATTATTATGGGTTTAGGGCTATTCTTAGGGGTTTAGGACTATCATTTTACATACTTTTGGGGTTTAGGTACCCATGAGTCATGAAACCTGCAAGGTTGTCCGAGTTGGCATGCTGCTTCCGTAGTTGGGTCTTGCTAACATTTCTACACGCTTTGGGTTTAAGGCTTTTTTAAGTGAATTATCCCCTCCCCCTTGGCAACGAACCCCGCCCAATCTATTACCATTGCAGATTAGTGGGAATGCTCATTATTAGCGCATGGGGGTTCATCATAAAGCGCGGGGATTGAAGTCTAAACCCTAATAACTGAACCAAAAACCTAAACCCTAAACGAGGTCGCTCTATTGCCATCGGGGGAGGGTAACATACCTTGCCAGCTTTTGCTACCAACACTTCCACAAGTAGCTTCTGAACAGAGACCCCTGTTGAGCGGTTGGGGCTTACGTTTCACGGTTTAGATCTAGGGCTCAGGGCTAGGACCTAGGGCTTAGGATCTAGGGTTTAGGGGTGTTGCGGGTTGTTGAGGGTTCTGGGAGGTCTACGGTGATTCAGAGTTGCCCGTGATGCTTGCACGAACACCGAGTAGTGAAGTTGAAATACTTCCCCACACACCGGGGCGCGAAGTGAAGTTGAAACATTGCCCCGCACTGTGAGCCCTAATCCTACAAGCCTGCAAGCCCACCCCTGCAAAAAGTAAACCCCCACGGCCCACGCAAAAAAAATGCACCCAATCGCCCCAGACATAGCTATAACTCTACATAGTTTGGGGGTCATCACTATTTGTCTCTTACATGCAAGCAAAAAAATAGCAAAAACAATGAGTAATGATCTGATAAAAAATAAACAAGCCAATAAACAAATGACTAGATTTTTAAACAACTAATTGATAAGTAAATGAACAAACACATACTTAAAAAAAAAGTGAATGAATAACTAAACAAATACAAGAAAGAACCAATACATAATGAATATGTACATAATTCTTAGTACTGCATAACTAAACACACACACATATGTATGTATGTATGTATGTATGTATGTATGTATGTATGTATGTATGTATGTACACATACTTACATATGAATGTAACTATGCGAGTCGCATACATACCCTAAGGGTCCAAGGACCCCCCCAATAATAGGGTTTTAGGGCCCAAATACTTTCATATTCATGGTATGTGGGCCCTACATCCCTATTATTTGGGTTCTTGGACCCTTAGACCCTAAACCATAAACTGTATATCCTAAACCCAAAAGTACTATATTACTTGGATCGTTGGACCCTTAGGGATATAAAATATATACATATCATGGAAAGGTGGAAGCCTGATGAGGCTTGAAGATTGTCTGTCCAAGCGGTATGCCTGAGATGCAAGTAATGTAAAGGACTCAAAAGATGGGATGAAGGAAGGTGGGGTATAGGTTTAGGGTTTAGGGCTTAGGGTCCTAAACCCTAAACCCTCAACCCTAAACCCTAAACCCTAAACTAGGGTTTAGGTTGGTTGTGGTGTGGACAACTAGTGAGGTATAGGTTCAGGGCTCAAGGGTCCCTTTCAAGGGATTACAGGCGGTATAAAAGGTCTAGGGCTTAGGGATTAGGGTTTAGGGTTTAGGGCTTGGGGATTAGGGTTTAGGGATAATGGAAGATCACATGAAACAACAATGAAAACTGGGTGGAGAAAGAGGTTTATAAGGGTTATCCTGAAGAATTACCCATATCTTATTGAGGACTATCTGACGTACCCTATGCCATTACATAAGCTCGGTCTCTGCAGGTTTGTAGACATTCTGACCCTAAACCCTAAACCGGCGTTCGCGACCCCGAGGATGCGACCCTATTCGCATCATGTGATATTTCATGGGTGCGCAATACCAGAACCCTCTCATCAAATATGATCAAATATGGCCTACCTACACCCCAAAAGTATGTAACATAATGGCCTTTAGGGCTACTATTATGGGTTCTGGGCTATTATTTTACATGTTTTTGGGTTTAGGTAAGCCTCATGCCATACACACGTAAAACCGCCGAACATGAAGCAGACGTGTGACATAACCCCACCCTAAAGCCCACCCCAATATCAACACTCAGCAATATTCCTTATGAAGACTGTAAGCCCCACACCCGACACCTTAACCCTGAACCTCAAACCCTGAATTTTGACCCCTCAACCCTAAACCCAAAGTCCTAAACCCCCGAAGCCCCTCACGGTTTAAGGGTTTGGGGTGGGTTTCGGGTTTGGGTTTAATAGGGTTCAGGGTTTGGGTTCGGGTTATGTACGGTAATATGCCCCCAAAGCCAATACAGAATCCTAAACGGAAGCTCCTCACCTTTAACCGATACAATCCTTGGTGCAGACCCCCACCCCCCACCCCCCCCGAACTCCTTTGTAGTCTCCACTCTCCATTCTCCACACATCCCTACCCTAAGAGTCCAAGGACCCAGATAATAGGGTTTTTACTACTTTCCTAAGTATTTGGGCCCTAAATCCCCATTATTTGGGTCCTTGGACCCTGAGGGCTACACTCCCTGAGGCTAGCGTGGGTCCCTTGACCCTTGCAAACTTTGGTCCTTGAGGGCTATTATATGGGCTAATCTCAAGGTTAGCCCCTTTTGGTTATAGATAGGAGATTACGGCACCTAATGATTATCAAAACAGGACCCTAATCTTAGGAACTAACCATATGAGCCATTGTCTCCACTCTTAGTATCCCCTGAATAACCCCTAATGTACTCCCCTAAATAATCTGCCATATAAACACCCCTATAAGGAGTTTAGACCTTAAACCCTCAACCCTGAATCCCTAAACCCTCCACCCTAAGTTCCTAAATCCCTAAACCCTAACTCCCCCATATAACCCCCATATAAGGAGTTTAGACTATGGCTCATATGGGGTTTCGTGATAAACCCTAAACCCTAAACCCTAATTCCTAAATCCTAAACCCTAAATCCTAAACCCTAAATCCTAAACCCTAAACCCCTAAGCTCTTGGCTCATATGGGGTTTCATGTTCGTTTGAGGGAGGATACTTATCGTGAGAAACCAACTCGAGCTCTAACCTCGCAGCCCCGAACCCTGAACTCTAGACCCCTTAAACCCTAAACCATAAAACCTACCTGGACCCCTAAAGTATGTAGAATTATATGCCTTTTGGGCTGTTTTTGAGGGTTTAGGGCTATCATGTTACATACTTTTGGGTGTAGGTACACTCTAGTTGAGGGTTTAGGGCTCAGGGTTTAGGGTGAACCCTGAACCCCGTGAACCCTGAGCCCTAAACCCCCTCCAGATGGGTTACTACATCGGTAGACGTGTCCCTCCACTGTGCGCGGAGCATCGCAAGTGACTCCTGCGACCGTTACGATGGAACCCTGGGGGTCCATGTAAGCTTTAGGGATTTCAGGGGTTCAGGTTTGGGGTCTCTAGTTAGGTAATTTTTTTTGTGACCCCTAAGCCTCCAACATCAGATCGTAATCAACCACTGTCATCACGCCTAAGCCCGAAAACCTAAACCCCAAACTGCGTGTACACAGGGTGTAGGGTTCAGGGTTTGGTACCGAAAAATTTGCTCAGAGGGTACCCCAAAAGGCACTGTACATGTCAATCTTGATAAGAAACCATCTGGCTTTAGGGTTTATGCCTTGGGAATAATCAGGAATAGCAAAAGAAAAACCATCATCCACCGATGAGGGACCCCATGAAATCCACACATACCCAAGTAGTGGCCATATTTCGGTCAGGGAAACAGGTGAGAGGCTTCTTCGGGGTCCATGGCAGGAACTATCCACTGTAGGACACTCTGGACCGAAGCCCTAATCCCTGAACCCTAAACTCTCTTCCCCAATGACAAAGCCCAAAAAAGTTCCAACTTCATTATAGAGACCAAATCAGGAAGCCCAAAACGCTTAAAGTTCTTAAACCCTAAACCCCTTAACCCTATTGGCTGAACCCTAAAAGCCCACTGGTGTGATGGAGTCGAACAAATGAAGATGCCGTGCCCAGAGCCGCTCGCTACGAAAATTGGGTGATTTCATGGGTGTATATAGGGTTTTGGGTTTTAAGATTTAGGGCTGAGGATTCTCGGATTTAGGGTCTTGGAATTCAAGGTGTAGGGTTTAAATTAGGGTTTTTGGTTTTAGGGGTTCAAGATTCAGGGTTTAAGGTTCAGGATTTTAGGATTTAGGTTTTAAAGATTTAGGGTATAGGGCTTAGGTTTCAGGATTTTTACACTCCCCCAAACTAGCATGGAAACCCATACAATCCAATTTTAGAAGGACTATAGTCTAGAGAGGGCCTTTTTGGGTTCCCATGTGAGCTATAGTCTAAACTCCTAGTATCCCCCTTAATAACCCTTGTAGTAGTCCCCTATATAATCCCCTATAATACCCCCTTTTAAGGAGTTTACCCTAAACCCTAAACCGCTCATGTTAGTTTCCAGGAGTGTAGGACCCCGGCTTGGGGAGGCAGGGTGGAAGATTTAGGGCGTGGGGTTTCAGGGCTTCTGCTAAAGAATCCTGGGGTTTAGGGTTCAGGGTTTAGCCCTAAGCCCTAAACCCTAAACCCTAAACCCCCGAAACCCTGAACCCTGACACCTAAACCCTTAACACCCTGATCAAGGCAAGAACCTTGGCAGGGGTTTGGGGTTTAGGGTTTAGGGCTTAAGGTTTAAGGTTTAGGGTTTAGGGTTTAGCCTTTGCTGGTAGCCGTGACACACCCATTCTGGTAGCCCGAAGCGTATGCACTCCCCGATCTCGCGTGGAGACACGTGAGTTATAGTCTAAACTCTTAGTATCCTCCTTAATAACTCTATAATACTCCCCTAAAACACCCCCTCCAGGGAGTTTAGAGACTATAGCTCACATGGAAACATGTAGGAGCGTGTTAACAGGACAGTAATCTTCGTAAGGCTTTTTCCGGGCTAGCATGCTCCTTTGCGGGAGACTATGACTTTGAGCCTAAACCATATACGCCCCTATATAACCCTACATACTGCCAAACACTTGCTACAAGGTCCTTCAAGAGCGGCTTTCATATGAGCTATAGCCTAAACTCATAGTATCCCCCGGAATAACCCCTTAATAGTCCCCTATACAACCGCCTATAAGGTGCTGAGACTGTAGCTCATATCAGGTTGGGGCGGACTTATCCCCGGCTCCTCTCTTGCCGTAGGACCACTCCCCACCAAAGACTTCGACGCCTGCATGGAAGGCACCGCCGAGAGACACCTGCTAGGTTTGTGTATCGTGCTGTTGGGTTAAGCTTTAGGCTTTAGGTTTTAGGGTTTATAGAGCGTGACGTTTAGCATCGTTTCATTTAAGGCTTCAGCTAATTTACAATACTGCCAAAGTGCTTTACATGGTGTCCTTCTGACTCCGGAATATGATCGGTGCGTTGTTTGTCACTATCTTTTTTCCCCTGTACTACCCCTACGATACCACCACCTGGGTTCTTCTAAGGGCTTAGGATTTAGGGTTTAGGGCTTCTAACGGATACTTAGGGCTGATGAAGGCTGATCACCGGGAGAAAACCTCAGGGATTTAGGGTTTTCCTTCGCACCCATTTGGCTTGCACCATTGCGTTTTTAGGGCCTTGGGGTTCAGGGGGTACATGGAACCCAACACCCGAGATTACAATCATTAAGGGTGCAAGCTTAAAGTCTTTGTTTATAGGAGGCGGAAAGGGAATCCGTAGCATTAGGGCCTAGGCTTTGCACCCTAAGCCCTGAGGCTCCATGTCAGCATTAGACCCTGCTCTAAACCCTAACCACCCCAAACCCGCTAGCATGTGGCCATTAATTCCTTTCCTACCTACGGTGGATGGAGGATATCTTGCACCACATAGGCTTCCCAAATTCGCATAGTTGTTGCATTCTAGGGTTTAGGGTTTAAGGTTATCCACAGCGTGATATTCCCCCGCAAGAACAAAACAAGCCGAATTCAGAGCCAGAAGTCTGAGCTCTGACTACATCTTCCACATACTGACACGGTTTAGTTAGGGTCTTGGGGGGAATAGGATGCCTTCCGTGAGCATCATGGGTACTCCCGACCATGCCAGGATGATTTACCATAGGCAGGCCCGATAAGGGAAACGCCCTGTAAAACCCCAAAGGCCCAAACTCCCAACAAGGAACCCTAGACCCTGAACGCTGAACCTCAAACCCTAAATCCTAAACCCTAAATCCTGAAGCCTAGGTCCTGAACCCTAAGCCCTAAGTCCTGAACCCAAAACCTTAAACGGATCCCGGACCATCGTCACAGCGAAGGTCATGTTCCCGTTGGCCCTCTCAAAGCCCTCGAGGTCGTAGACCTCATCTAAATTTTAGAGTTTAGGGTTTAAGGCTTGGGTTTCGGGACCTGACTTAATTAGGATTTGGGGATGCTGTGGGGGTTATGGCGTACCCCAAACACCAAACGCCTAAAGCTCTTTACAATGGCATAGTGGCTCCGAATCAAATCCCTACCTTAGTGGGTCAAACTCTTACGCTATGCACTGGACGCAACCACCCCCAAAAAAAGTGCCGTACCCCTACCGCTCCATGTAAAGGTGCTCTTTTCCCATATAAAGGTATTCTTTATAGACCTTCAGCATTGATGTAAACCCGAAACCCTATCCCTGCATTCCCACGAGTTTAGGGGTTTTAGGGTTTACGCTCCAAACTCTATAGGTAGAACCTACATTGGTGAAAATACTGACTACTTCCTGACACGCGGCACCCTAAACCCGGAACCCTAAACCGCAAACCTTAGACCCTAAACCCCGAACTCTAAACCCCAAGCCCTATAACCCTAAACCAGCCACAGCCGCGTGTAGAAGAACAGTCTGCGGACTGAACTCCTCCTCCCCGTCCCAATCTTTGGTGCAGGGAGACCTGGGGATGGTCGGAGGTTGAGGGTTTAGGGTTGGAGGTTTGAGGGTTTAGTGTTTTGGGTATATATGGCTTCCTCAAAATTAGGAACAACTTTGTTGGGGTGCCCATAATATGGGTTCTTAATATTTTTGGGTCTATATTGAGGTCCCCTTATTGACGGAAACTACCAGGTTTACATGGAGGGAAACTGGTAAGGTAATCTTCAAGGTGTAGGGTTTAGGGTTTACGGTGCAGGGATTAGGGTTTATGGTTTGGGGTTAGGGGACTAGGGGTGATAATGACAAATGAAAAGCCCAAAACCCTACACCTTAAACCCTAAAGCCTGAACCTTACATTTGAAACCCAACAACCCTGAACCCACCAAAACCTAAAAACCTTACACCCCCCCCCCTCCCAAAAAAAAACAAAAAAGACATTTCTGGCGGAAGCCTACAATATCTGAAGACTAGCGTTAAAAGGGCAAGGCTACTTCGAAGTTGCCAATACTTATCAGGACCCTCTTCGTACCCTTAAATACGGGTATATGGTCCCTGATTTTGGATGTAAATCATGAACTGGGGGTCGAAATCCAGGAACATTCAATGATGCTTCACTGGATGTCAATGGAGGTCATGAGTTTCTGAGGCTACCGCGGGGCCGCGGACAAGCGCCCTTAAACAATGAACAATCAGGAAAAAGTGGGGGTGGGGGTCTACTATAGAAGGGGATGAGGGGAGATTATAATTTCCCATTGCTTATCCTCTACCCTGCAGCAGACTCAGGGTCCCTGCGCCTTTCCTCCGGACTCTACACCCCAAAGCCTCCAGAGCCTAGATTGAACTGTGGAATCGCATAATCATGGAGTCTAGGACCTAGGAAATGCAGAATGAGAGTTTAGCTATTTGTCTTCTATTCTAACCCCTTTCTTCTAGTCTGCTGCAGGATGAAGATGCGGAACGAAAACTGAGAAGCGGGATCCAGGCAGGATGTCGACACTACACTCCATGCATCAGGATGGGTGCTAAAACGAAACACCACATTGCCGAATTCCCAAAAACTCCACAGCTGCAGGCAAGCGCTGACCTGTGACTTGCTCCGGGAAGGTGGTACGGACAGCACCCGCCATACCCGTCTCCTTCACTGCATCTGTTGTTCAGCGCAGCATTCACAAGTATGGAAACAGTTTTCCCAAAAGTCATGTTCCCTTTTCCCGAACCGTTCATCTAAACTATGCGGATACCAACCAAGCAGATCTTCGCGCACTTTGGTTTGGGTGCCTTCATAGGCTTCATTGCAATTGAATTTCAAACCTGGCTGCAGCATTGCAAGGCAATGCTTGCAAGCATTACTTGGCACATCACGTTACCCCCGGGAATTGAGCCATTCAGATGAGTAGCTTCCAAAAATTGGGGGAGTGCAGCGCAAGCCCACGCATTGGGAGTCACGCATGGAAAACAAGGGTAATAACCCCTGATTTTAACCAAGCTTCCACTGCAGCTGTTGTCCAGTCGATTCCATTGGGAGCTGTTTGGATGGAGTACTGACCTCAGCTCTATCCCTCTCAGAAAGCCGCAAAGCTACTGTCAGCTTGCAGCGTACTGCCTGAAGAGCTCAGCATAGCCAAACAACCTATATATTAAGGGGCTACTCCAGGACACAACCCGTCCCAAACCAGATATCGTCGAGATAGTGAAGTCTGGCACATCCAAGGGGTCACTGTATAAGCATCACTACTTGGCCTGATTTTGGATCTGCATAGGCTGTGGAATGCCCTTCAACATCCATCGTGCATGGTGCCTTTCAGTCACACGCAAAGCTCATAATTCTAAGGCCTTCCGTGGTTCAATTTTGCCTGTCTGGGACAAGGGCGTATCCGCGCACATTTGCTTTCATGGATCCAGATAATCCAAACGAAAAAGTTTGGCATCAGCACGAAATTCGACATGCCTGAAAACTTCGTCAATACCTGCCTGACCTCCACGAGCTGTGAAAGGTATGCACATGTCTTACCGCAAACCTTGCTTAGCCTGATTTAAGGTATCTGTTTCAATCAGGGTCCCCTCTGAGCTTCTGAAGGGCCAGGCTTCAGAAGCCCTGACAGCCAAAACGTGACCAGCTCGCCGTTGTTCTGTGCCCAAGGCCCTATCATCAACCGCAACTCCCGCTGAGACCCACTTCTCTGGAAGACATAGCCCCCGCAAAAAGGTTCACGAACTCCTCACCTCGACACGCCTGCAGGCTCCAAATTCAAATTACTTGTGAATGTGTTGCCGCTTTCGGCAGAGGCTCAGATCAACTCCACTCAAGAAAACTACCTCATATCATGTACGGGCTCTGACTCCACTATAGCATGCCAGCCGATGGACTGGGAGCGTCAGATCCCCACAGCACCAGCACGGAGGTCAGATCATAGGCACCCAGCCTCGGGGCTTCCGGATTCGTGACGTTAAGGAACTCAAGTTGTTAGGTTTGGGGGTTCTGAGCTTTAGTGACTTGATGCATGGTACACACCTGCGTCGCTCCAAGATAATTACCCTGCGAGTTGGCCTGGCTTCTGGGCACTTTGGGCATTGTATAGTGTGTTTTGGTCTTACAGGGATTGGTGCCACGAGGTTGTTGGTTGTTTCAGGATGCGAAGATTCGAGACGCTAGCCCTTCATGTTGGCACTTTCAAGGCAATCCTGACTGCTACAGACCAACCTTCTGAACAATCTTGAGGTTTCGGTCCGCGCATTGCGGCTGACAGGTTTGCTCTCCAAGCCCTAGACCTCTGTAGATCAATCCCAGCTCGCGTGGACCTATGTATGACCCTGGAAGATGGACTTTGAGTAAAGGACCCAGTTCTGGGAATAATCAAGCATGGACACTAAGAAGAATGAAAGGTCTGAACACCGGATTCCTCGTTTGGGGTTCCGATATTAAAGGCTGTGGACCGTCTCAAATGCCTAAACCACAACCCTTCGGTGAAAGCACTTCAAGTACAGCATTCCTCATACAACCTTCTCGGCAATGCAAGGAGATCCCAAATCATGGTGGGGGGAAAGCCTTGGAAGCCCGAATTCTTGATCAACATCATCGTCTGCTCCTGTTGTGGCTCCTTTGTATACTGTTGATGCTAAAAATCCTGCATGACCTTAGAATACGATAGCACCATAATTGCCAAGGTGTAACGTACTTCATGCAGGATTTTTAGCATCCGCCGCAAGAACGAATGCGGCTCAGCATGTCATGCACAGCCTGTAAAGAGGGACGTACCAACTTGGGACTCCTATGTCCTATGTACCCCAACGGGTAGTAGTGCGAGAAGCAGAAACCGTCATAGCAACTGTAGTCCACGCCCAACAAATCCTGACCATCAGAAAATGCCGTCAACCCTGAGCCTATATCCCCAAAGCATCGAGCCATACTGAGCCCAGCAAGTCCAAGAAAAACTCACGCAAAAACTGAGCAAACAAGAAGGTTACAAAGCCCCAATTGCCATCCCACGTTCTCCATCAAGACAAGGGGCAGATCCACCCAAATCCACTGCTCCGGCAAAGGGGCTGCTGCCCAGCGCGTATCCAGCATACCATCCTGGTACATATCATGAAGCTGAAGTCAGCTGTGAGTAGCACTGGTACTGAGACAGCAGTAGCAGAAGAGGAGGAGGCGGAGTGGCAGCGGGGGAAGCACGGAGGAGGAAAGGTGCAATCCTAGCTTCAGCAGCGACAGCAAGTCTGCCAGCTTCTGCTTTCGAACTGCAACCTACAAAGGGCTCCTCATGAATTCTCCTTATACTCCTGTGCTCCTACGCCTTCCTGTTTCAAATGCAATCCAGAAGCAACCGCGCGGTAGGCATGTTCCGTTGGAGACCGGAAGGAGGATGCGAGCCTTGATCAGGATGCGACAGAGTGGAAGTGGGGGGGTTCTTAAAGCTTTGGGTCCTCTTGGTGAGATTACGATGAGGACTGTAAATGGCAATTTAGTGGCAGCATCAATCAAGCTAACCCGCACATATCCGCATACCTCTTAACAGGATAACCACAATGTTCTAGAACCCCCTAGCAAACGGAAGTGCTTCCTTCCCTACAGCACATATCAAGCTTCAAGACCTGCAACAATCCCCATGATATCGGCAACTAGCAAGCATCTTGCTAGACTCAAAACCCAGAAGCCCAACTTTCTGGTATCCACTCTAGACCTGCTTAGGTTATAGCTTCCACGCCATGTTGGGAATCATGCGCATTGTAGGATGACCTACAAACAGGCCCTGCAGCACTGACTTGAGGAAATTCTGTCTCCAGTTATCAGGTTCCTGCCGGATTCCATCATGTTCCCTCTGTGGAATTTTAATGAAGCGTACGCGGTAACAAAGAAACTTGCTAACTTGTCAAACGCCGGGATATGGCATAAGCTCTGGGTTACATTGCTTAGTGCCTTTTGGTAGGCAGCTTCGTCCACAAACCCAAACTTGGTGGATGCTTACCTGGCTTGATTCAGACTCCATACGGCTGCAGAATCTTGCCAGGGTGCAGGGGCATGCTTCGGTACCCTAAACCCTATATAACTCAATTATAGTAGTTTCCATTTCCTTTTCCGTTATCCCTATATAACCCCAATATATGTACCCTATATAACCCTATAATAGTCCCAATATACCCCTACCAGCTGTCTTGAGGCTGAGCAACACCGGCTTCCCCTGCGCCAGGTTCAGGCCGTCAAATGGCGTAGTGGTTGTGGTGGATGTGCCTGGCAGAAGATCAAATAAACACATGTGAGACAGCCTGGTGTCGGCCCTGAACCGTATGGGACACCACACAAAGTCTGTGGCAACAGGATCCTACACCACCTTCTCCCCACACGCTCGTAAAGCAGAAGCTTCCCTCTTGCGTATGCAGCTGTTAAAAACTGCTAGGCTGCTAAAGCTTGTAGTACCCCCCAGTTGATGGCAATGAAACTTCCACTGGGTATCAACCAAGCCATTTTAAGTAATAATCTCTGATGCACAGTCAAGTCTCAACAACGCCCACGTCTCCAGAGGAGAGTGTATTAGGGTCTATATTGGGCCCCGGCAAACTACCAAATAAACCCAGACTAACTTAACACCTGGCCTGTCTCCACCCCTTCGGTGGTAGTTGTCGTTTGCGTGTCAAGCGTCCCATAGACCAGGAACCTTTTTGATGTCGATTTTTTTGCGGGGGTTGGAGTCCCTGGCTGAGGTGTGTTGCAAGCGCAAGGACACAAGAGTCATAAAGATTGATGGTCCCTCGTGATTTAAGCAAAAATCGCAGTGTATATGAAGATCTCTATAATCCCTTTATCTCCCAACATTCCCCTAAGTTTTCCCTTCATAAAGTCATAAAGTAATGCAGCCGGCCTCGAGTCCTCAAAACTCTCTGTGGCATGACGAGATGTTAGCTGCATGCGACTAACGAAACTCTCACGAAGGAGAACATCTGTCAAGGGGATATGAAGGGTTATGTAGGGATCATATTGGGTTCATATATAGAGACATATAGAGGAAAGAGCAACAAGACAACCACGGTCACGTCAGTCACCGATTCAGGTGGCCATTTAACTGATAACTTGTTTATCACACATCTGTGATACTGGAGTATCTGTATCCAACCACTGCTGTACGAATCTGGCATGATTTTACTTTACCAAACTGTTCTACTTCGTTTGTTTTTGGCCATGTGGGCCGCGGACGACTTCTGTTTTCAACAACACAGAGGTCAGCGGCCCACTGATTAACCATTCGACGTTCAAGTATGAGTACTCGTGCTGGCATTAACAACCTGCGGCTACTGCTGCTCCTAGTACTGCTGCTACCACTGCTACTAATGCTACTACCACTACCAGTAGTGCTACTGCTTCTACTGCTACTACTGCTACTACGACAACCACCACCATCACCACCAACTACATGTCCTTAAATCTCGCGAGTGGGCGGTGAAGAGGCTAAGCGAAGAGGGTTGAATGGAGCGTTCCTCGCCCACGCCAAAAAAACGATTTTACGGGGCTTCAATGTGTGCAAGCTGGGGAAAGGAGGTGTTGGTAAAGGGTGGCGTGCCCACTACCAGTACGAGTACTACGTGGGTAGCACTAGCAGGCACCAGGAACAGCTAGCTGTAAAAAAAGTGGTAGCAGTGGCCATAGCCATAGTTGTAATAGCAAGAGCATTATCATTGCTGCTAATTATGAGTAGGAGGAATAGCAGCATCAGGAGCTGCATGAGAGCGCTTAATGGCAAGCTTTGTAGGGACTCTGTCTTGAAGTAGTGGTAGAGCTTGAAAGCTGCATCCCTGACATGTCGCGACGGTTTTGGGCCGTTTCAATGTTGTCAGGACAACACCCCGTTCACGGTGTAAACGTGTCTCTTCCACCTAAGCTAAGCCCCAAAGTCTCAACCCCAAGTGTTGTGGTGTGCCTGAGCGGCAGAAATGAGGATATGCCATCATGGAAAACTAGGGCTACAGTTGCTCACGAGCTCATGCACCCAGCGCCCCTAGGCAGCCGCACAGGCGCATACGAAGACCCCTGACCATCAGACAAAGTGTACAGCAAGTGGCCACCATGGCAGCCCACATGCCACATACAGAATCTTTGTCGAATCTTCATCATGAGTACGCTCATACTTTGGCTCACGGTCCCGGATGCATATCGACATGTAGTGGTGTACTCACGATGTAGAAGAAAACAACATCCACATTGACCTCCTGCCATTAAAGGGTGATCCAGAGACTTTCTCAAGATCAAAATCTGCCTTGAAGGGTTGTCTCTAAACACGTAAAGCAGTCCTTTGGGAGCCGCCATCCCTACTTTGAGAAAAAGCTGACATCAGCCAGCACGCTCGAAGACCCTCAGCTCGGATCCCCCATGGCACCGAAGCCGAAGCCACTGGACGGAACCTGCATCAAGCTCCATGTCACGAGCCCTTGACAGAAATGAAAGCAAGAAGGAACAGAAGCAACACATATGTAGCAAATGTATTGATATGGCATATGCCATCGCTCTGACCTCTGGAATAGATGGGAACTCCTCACTGGTCACAGAAGTATGATTGCCTCACCTCATACCGGGAAATGTTGGGGGCTTGGAACCCAGCATGGATCCCATTCTAGGTAAGCTCAGCTGCGCCTGCCGTGCAGACTCACAACCAGAATTGTGCCTGAAAGCACGAGACAAACTACAACTACGATCCCCAAATTCTGGCAAGTCTTCTTCTGCTTGTTGCATGGCCATTGGTCTGTTACCTGGCTTTGGACGAGGACACCATACTAAGAAAGGCGGCATTACTACTGAAAGCCAATGTAAGCAACTCTTCACGCCTTGAACGTCTGTCTTCACGGCTCCAGCACGGCCGACTTGCGACGCCAAAGTCACCCAGCTGTCGTCGCTGCCCTGATGCGTGTATCGAAAATATATGTCATGAGTTATGATAACTGGCTGTATTATGCTTGACCACAGTTCACACAATTCACCTCAACTTCCACTTGTAGTTCTTGGCGTGGATCAATCAAGAAATGTTTTCCAGTCTAGGCTAGAAGATCGCTCCATGACCGCACGTGCCATTCGGAGCGTCCTAGCAGCATGAACGCAAAAGCACCTCCCACAAACAGAACACCTCCGTACAGGTGCCAGAGCCAAGACTGGTGCAACTGTTTTGGCACCCTGCATGGGGCAAACTACTTTGTGGCCTGAACAGGCGGTACAGTTGAGATGCTGGAACATGCGCAAGCATCAAGCTAATGTTCTCTAAAACATCGAAACAAAGCTGCTTGCAAACTAATCCCCTAGGCAACGCCGAAAACCTAATTTGAAGGTCAGACGGCTCCTGGGAAAGCTCCTGGACCTTCATCTCCGAGCTTAGCGCCGCTTTGGCAAACATTGCAATACTTGTCCGAGAGTCATTACGACATTACGACCATGAGCTGACCTCAAAACAACGTAGAAAGCTGCGCCACTGACAGATGTAAGGAAAGGGAATCTCTGAGCTGGGCTCTGCAGCCTTCATTGCTGAAGTCCCTCAAGAAATGAAGCCTCAGCAAGAAACCGCCCTGAAAATTGCACATCTGACAGTCCGAACCCCTCCCCCTACAGAACAGGCTCCCGAGACCCTCAAAATCAATGTTCCCTGCAGCCGCAAAAAAGGTAATGGAAAGATATCACTGGCAGAGATAGCTACCCTTCTCCTCCCCAACATGATGCTTAAAATTTGAATATATCACCTTATGCGAGTCAGATGACTCCCTTTAGAGAAGCCAATGATTACAGAGCCGCTGCCTTTGTCTGAATGTCATAGCCAGTGGGGTAGAACTCTTGCCACACCACAACCTTGGCAATTGGGAATATGTAGGGATATATGGGTTGAGGGTTTAGGATTTAAGGCTTATGGCTCAAGGTTTAGGACCTAGGGATAATGAAAAATCAAATGGAAAAGAAACTGGCAAATGAGATAGATGCTATTACATCTAGGGATATATAGGGGTACATAGGAATGATGGAGAATCAACTGGGAAATGAAATGTACAATTGTAGCTACTCGTTTTTCAAGATTTTGGATCTGGCTTTAAGACTTGTTCACCGTGGTCGCGGGTTAGTAGCCCTTTAGTGCTCCATGCCCCTTAGCTGGTGCAAAGCTCCGCTGCAACAAGCTTGTCGGATCCCCATGTAAGAAAGCATGTAAGACCAGAAAATCATACAAGATGAGACAGAGCAGGGCCTTAGCATGGAAATAGACTCAGTTCTTAGGGCTTAACATGAGACGGGACCTAGTAAGGCAGATTGCAGATTTCTTGTCAGTTTCGTGTGGTGCGACATTGACCTCGCCCAAGGACAGGACAACTACGTGCTAAAGCAATCTAATATGATTTCGAAGACTCTCCCAAACTTGGCCAAGCATGAAAGTACTGAAGCCTGAGCCCACGCTGTTTTGGAGCACCTTTGGCATTCCGGGCATATTGGCAAGCCTCCTTGACATCCCAAGCAGCCAAACCGAGCGAAACGAGGCCCCACAATGAAAAAAATCTCAACTAAATCATCATCCGGCGTCATTCAACTGAAGAAGTATCCTGCGAAAACTTGAGAACAGTGCTTCTTGAAGTCATCATCTGTTTTGGAGTCCCGGCAATAGTGGTCCAAGGATGAATGATACCTGACTACAGCAATTAACCGGTAACGGCTCCGAGTACTTCCTGAACATGAACAAGCAGCTTCACTGTCCCAAGCTCAAAGAACCGTCACAAAGGAGAAAACATGCAATGCAGTTCTGATAAAGACTCGATCACCGTGTGGACAATCGTAGGCCCACACAAGGCTTGTGATTTGCAAGTGTACTTGTTCTGTATCTTCTGAAAAGACCAACCTCATACACCTATGTCTGAATGAGGAAATCATGGTACTTTAATCGCCACCAATGCAGTAGGATCCTCCACGTGACGAGGCCTACGAAAAGCTATTGCAAGTAAGTGCTTGGAATTAGCTGACATTGGAAGAAGCTGTGCTCAAGTCAGGTTCGGCAGTTATTGCCCGCAAAAGATTGTGCAAATAGAGTGTTAACATTGTCATGCAACTCGATCTCTTGCAGATGTGTTGCGGTGGTGACGTGCCAAAAGAAAAAGCAAACATCTTCAGCAAGATGTGGACAGAAGACTTGACAACCCCCCCCCATCTAAACTGGGGAGGTTCTCGACAGGATGAAAGTCTGTTGTAACTACCGTATCAGCCAGCCATCATGAGCAGCCCAAACTTCAATGCGAATTGTTCGCCCAGCCACGATATGCGAAAGCTGGTAGATGGCATCCAACTCCACCGCGATCCAGGGCACTGCGTCCTTCCATACTGCATTACTTCTCTTTAACAACAACTACTGCTGCTGCTGATGCTGCTGATGCTGCTGATGCTGCTGATGCTGCTGCTGCATACTCCTACTGCTTCTGCTGCGACTAGTGGGATGCTCAAGCACGGGAAGAAAACCACCGGCACAATTGCCACTACAGCTGCTACTGTCAGCAGTTAGCATCAAGAGCTTACTTTTAACCCCAAACTTGGGGCCCATCTCCATGCCTCAGCCGTGGGACTCCATCTTGTGGCAAACCTGGACTGAATCCAAGCAACCCAAAAGGATTAGGGCGTAGGGTTGGCTGGGGAAATTGTTCAAGGGTCCAGGGATGTAGCGTTGAGGGCTTGGACAAGCCTGGGACATTTCATTGAGGCCCTGCTCATCTCATGCGTCGCCGAGTAACAAGCCATCCACGGCCTTCATGGAAGTGAAGGTCGGGGCTTCGCTGGAGGCTTCCTCAGTGTTCTAGGGTACATAGAATGCCAATAATGGAGAACCGCACGGAAAAGACCATGAAATGACTTAGGGGGCAATGCAATCTTCTGGTGAATGAGGGTTGGGTTGAGGGTCGGGTTGGGGGTACCGACGGCCGAGGTTTCAGGTTCGCATGACTTTCGCTCAGAAGCCATTTCTGTCGTACACGTACGGGTTGCCAATTGCTCAAACCTGTACGTAAAAACTCCTGCCCGCTTATCAGGGGCAATCAAGAAAGGTCCCACTTGCTCACGTGATATCTATCCGTCTTTGATGCTTCTGCGTCTGAAGTACAACGTTTTCGGGCAGGTCTTCTCTGCATCGCAGCTCACATGTGCATCCGTTCCGGAAGCTCTAAAGTTGCGTCCTCTGAAACTGGTGCCCCGATGGGTGTTACTAGGAACCAATACTGAATCTCGAAAAGGTCCCAGGTGAGACTCTTGCAAGGTCTCTTTGGGGAAGCTCCTACCTGTCAGCATGCTGCTGTTATTAGTGTAACATCTTAAGCAGGATGCCCCACGCGGCGCTGCATAGCCTGGCAGCAAGGTCCAACAACTCAACAGAGATCATTCCGTCGCCTCCTCAAGCTTGAAAATGTAGGCTAGGATTTTGGAGAGGAAGGGGCCAACTCAATCCTCCAAGTTCTGAAGCTGCAGACTGATTCATTGCCGCAGCGGCGGTGCGGCGTTCGAGGGCCAAGTTGACTTCTGGCAGCAAAGGCCTGTTGGAGGACATGATGGGAATCATGTCTTTCCCCATAGCTAAGCCTTGGCGAGCTAGCTTGCAGGAGGAGGCCGTAGCTCTTGCCAACATCACAATCCTCCTTCCGAGGGTCCGCATACATGGAAGATCCTACTGCATACAGGGAAAGCAATTTCGGCATCTCCCGATGTGTTGTCGCCGTTCAGAGGTTTGTGCTTGTCAAGCGTGGGAGGAAGGGTCGGTTAAGTGGAATGGTGGGTGATAATTTGATATGACGACATCCCTGGTAAAGCCAGCACCAAAAACATCAAATAGAAGCCCTGCTTCCCTCAAAAACATACTCAAGTCACTTGCTGGATGCTCCTTGTACCCTTTAATCATGTAAGTTGAGAAGATTGATTGCGCAGCTGTCACCACTCAAAATCCGGGGATCGGCTGCTTTGTGCGCCCAAGCTTCTATGACAAGAGTTCCGTAGTCCGAACTCCACAAACTGGCCCCAAATCCCGAAAGAAGCCCTCCCGAGGTCTAGTTCTAGTCTAAGAAGCATCATGCCCGCCGAAAGCCACACGGCTGTTACAAGGTCCAGGTTCCAGAAACGTGGAAATTCAAGCCGTCAGATTTCTAGGATCCAGCAACACAACATCACTCTAGCGGTGGTTTGCATTTCCTGGCCGTAAAAGCCATGGCACCTCCACACCTCTGCAGAAGCCTGCATCATATTGCTCAAGCCCAGCGCTCCCCAACAGAACGCCTGCAAGGAAATTCTGTGAGGCCTGATAATCCTTAAATCTGTCCATTGCTTCCAGCCGTTGCCCACCTGAAATCCTAAACCCTGAAGCCACAAGCTAGAGCCCTTTCAACCCGAACCCAATTGTCGCTAAAAGCTAAAGCTGAAAATCCTCTAAACCCTACAGAGCCCAACTCTCTCAACCCTGGACTCTTGGTAAGTTGAGCAGTTCTCTCTGAGTCTTTTTTAAGCAACGCCAAGTGGTACATGTAAATCTTTGACGTATAGATATTGGGGTGCTCTCGAAGACGTGGGTCCTTTTGGGGTACAGCATCGCATAATCTAACAATGTTCCTGGTTTTGTGCTGCAAAATTGGCAACCCTAATTGTGGAGAAAGGGACCCTGTTGTCACTGTTGTAGTGGTCGTGGTGGTTGTCGTTGTGGTGGTCGTAGTTGTCGTCGTTGTGGGGGCAAGGAATGACCTCAGAGCATGAAAGTCAATGCTTGCTACGTCCGCTAGGTCCTCACAGCCCCCAAGCGCATACTTGCTGGCATCGCCGTCCGGCAACCTGGCTACTACACCAGCGACTGTCAACGGTTATTTGCTGGTGCTCCCGTCGTAACGATTGTGGCCTGTTGTTGCCAAACCCCATGCGCCTCCTGCTACCAAGAACTCGCTCATATCCTCTCAAAACCAAAAAAAGCATGACAGCCTGGCGGCTACTCAGGCACCTCACACAAGCAATAGCTTCGGCCCCTGCTTCACAGAGGACTTTACCTCTCTGCAATATTAAAGCTCTTACTTATTGACTCACACATAACATCTGCACATAAGGGGTATCCAGTACTGAAGCTCTCTTCCGTCGGATGTAACCCCTGATACAGGCGGTGTAGGACAAATGTGCCTGAAGACAAAAGCTTTAGGGTCTGCTCCTACGTAGACTTCCTGAGCTGGATCTAGGCATTGCATGAGAAAGTCTTGGCCTTTCTTAAAGGCTCTGTGCTGGGTCTCCCGAGAATGGGACGGACCCAGTCCACGCCTACAGCAATTGTCTGCAAACGCGCATGTTGACATGCGCCTGTACTCGACATATGCCTTGAGCCTTGGTGCAGCCGGCATGGTGATATGTCCAAAGGTATTTACAAAGATTCAATATTGAATTTGAATTGTGAGTACGTGCAAGAGGAGCTGGGTGAGCGCTGAGATGGAAGCCTGAAACCGCAAATTCAGATTCTGAAAAGTAGCAGGAGCCCGAAGACTGAGAACATGGAACAAGTATCTGAAACAGTGCTGGGTCTTGACACCCGGGCTTCACCAACTCTGTTGAGCATCATGCACATTTAGAGAGCTGGCCAAATCTTTATCCAAAGACGAGGGGCGTGGACGACCCAGGGACGGTGGTTGGCCCGGGGACGGTAGTTGAAGCCGTGGTCGAGGTGGTGCTGTTGAGGGAAGGTCTCCTGAGTAATGCCCTCCCCTAATATTAAACATCCCCGTAACAGGCCCTAACATTAACTACTCCCAAAATATGATATATTATAATATATTGGGAATATATTTAATATTAGGGGCATGGGGGGGTTTAGTTTAATATTACAGGGACGGGATTACAAGCGAGCGACATAAAGCTTCTTTGTGCTGATGTATTCCTGGAGGGCATTCCCTGCTAGCCCCCCTTGATATGGGACATGCCAGGAAGCAACTACCTAGACCCTCCAATGTAGTTCCTTTTTTGGGTTTGGTATGGTTTTTTGGTTAGGACTCTTAGTAGGCCTACCAAAAAGGTACTACATTGGAGGGTCTAGGTAAGATTGCAGGAAGGTCCAAGGGCCGGCAACCTGTGCCAACACCAATTGAAGATGCCAACACCAATTGAAGAAGGTCAATGCCCAAAAGCTCGGGTAACCCATGGTCTTGGGGGATGTTGGGATTCTGCTTGACATCAGACAGCGCAAGTGCCAGATAGGATGAAACAAGATTCGAAGCCGAGTGGGCCCCCAGCTTGAAGACAACCAACAAATTATGCCTGAATCCTAAGCCCTCAACCCCGGAACATGAATCCTAATCCCTGAACCTGAAGGCACTTCACATTCTCTACCTGACAAGGACAGCAAACATTTAGCCCGAGGCTCCCCCCAGCGGCGGTGGCAGCCCAGTAAAGGGCCCATACCTGCCATGCTACACTCCTCCTGGAGTAGCGTTCAGCTCGCAAGTGTATTCTTTCATGCACTCCCTGGTTGTTGCCAAGTCTGGACTACTTCGTGCATTACACATGAGGAGATCTTTGTTCTGCATCGCGCCGGAGATCACACAGGAACCGGAACTGCCAAGCCTTTTTCTAAACGTGTAATGTCATTCTCGTCTTTTTTTCCAACCTTTGCTCCCTCATGAACCTGAGCAGACAGTCGGAAGCTCTCAGTCTCGTGTCATGAAAACCTCACAGACTGCTGCGCTGTGTTTGAGCTGCCTTGGTCAGGCCGTCATCCATGAAGTCCTAGGCTGTGGTCTACCAGTGGGGGGCTTTAGTAGACAAGTCAGTGGCTCGCAGGCAGGCTTCAATCCAAGCAAGGACGTGTTTGCAAAGCAGGCCGAGCCTGAGTTAGTTGAAAGGCCAGAATACGGAAGTGCCCAGGTCTGCACTACCTCGTGTTCCGATCTCAACCCTTCCTGAAATTCTTGAGAGCCTGGCAGAGATTGTGATCCCAAGCAGAAGCCAAAACGCCTTTTGGAGAATCCCCAAGCCAGATGCTCTGGTCCCGTCACACAGTTAAGTTCTCAGCTCTTCTGGGCGCATTTTGCTGCTCAAGCTTTCGAAGCCAGGAATGATTTGAGGACGTAACCTTCAAATTCAGCTGACATGAAAAGATGAAGAAGCGGAAGGAAAGAGGAACGCATCAATTTCACTGAAGGAGGCAAAGCGTCGTCAGGCACGTCCATCAAGCGTGCGTAGGCATCCGCCGGGTCTACCAAAGCAAGCGTGCCAGTTAGCCTCTGAAAGAGGGGGGAATCGAGATTTTGCGAAGTTAGTAGGGAATAAGGGAAGATATTAAAGTTATGTAGGGATTATGAAAAAGAAATGGCTATAATAGGGAATAAAGGAATATGTATGGGGCTAGAGGGATTAAATTCCCTTATTCCCTGCTAACAAGCAGTAAGGAGATGCGGGGTTCCATACATAAACAGGCATCCGAACAGACCCATCTAAATGTACATCTATAATGTGATTATCTACTCTGTGACCCTTTTTGTGACTCCTGAAAAGGGACCCCTAATTTTCCTGAAACCCCATATATCCCCTAGATTTCCAGGGCGCTGCTTCACAGGGCCAGTGAATGTGTCGGAGAGAACTAAACCATTTTAAAGCCTGAGAAGCTGAATGTTGTCCTGGTTTTTAACAGATCCACGCCACCAGTCCCCAATTCAAGGAAGCTCCCAGACAGGATTACAACTTGGACTACGACCCTGACAACGAGCTCATCAGGAGATGTCAGGAGCGCGTGGCTCTACTAGTCCCTGACTTGCTCTTTGCCGGGTCGGCAGAGGACTTTGAGGACAAGCAGGTGTCTTGAGATACACCTGCACATCTGAAACACATAAATCTTGGCAAGTCACAGGAGTGATGTCCACGGATCTGTGGATGGCAGCGCAAGCTGGGACAGAATGTTGTTCCACTCCTGCTGGGAAACAATGTCTCAGATGTCTGAGCCAAAGCTGTGGACCAGGGAGCTAGGACAAGAAAGAACTTTTTAATCTTCTGGAGAACATTAGGGAAATCTAGACGGTTCAAAGAAGGTCTTTCACTCAAATGTTGTGGGAAGGAGCTACTTGAGGGCTCTACCCTGACAAGGGTTTAGTGTTTAGGGCTTGGGAAATATCATCACTTTGCAAGTTTAACACCCTCGTCTAGCCATTCTAGGCCCATGTAGGGCACTTGTCACCCTACTTGGCGGGTGCAGTCTTCTCAACAAACATATGCGACGAGCAAGGTACGTGCTTCGAAGCTTGAACCCATCAATCGGCCTGCGAACACTCTTAAGTAGTCCCTGCCCTTAATATCAGCTAGAACAACGATTAACACCTAATATCCCCCACCCCCACCCCCCTCCCCCTCGCACCATTGGATATTTCCAAGCTTCCCTGAGATACCATCTACATATGTACATACACACAGTCTTGTACAATATTGGGAATGTCTAGTGTGAGAAAGGCAGGCTTTGCCCTGTTCTTAAAGGGGCAGGTGTTCAATCTTCAAGAGTCGGCTGGCATGTGTCGTCAAGAACAGCTAACGTAGCGGTGGTGATACCCAAAACCATCCATTCCCAAGAAACTCCTTCAGTTCTGTTGTCATGACGACCAACATCTTCAACGTCTGAGCCCTTCAATGACGAGGTATCCAACAATGCACCATGGCAGGCTACAGGCTTTCGATTTTTGTAGACGCGCCTGGAGTTGAAGAGGTATGTAGGGTCTGAGGAGACTAATCCGAAGGCTCTTATGGCAAGCAGCTACTTCAAAGCTTGTATGAGCTCCCTCAGAGACCTGAAGCAACACCAGGGGCACCATTCTCGCGAGACCAGTTCTCAAGACAACAGCCCAGCTAAATCATGGAATGATTGGCGCTTGGAGCCCCTCCAAGAACAAAACCTCCCCTGATGTCCAAAGACGTCCTTTCTCTTGGTAGTTTCCCAAAATAGGGGGACCCCAACACAGACCCCCAAATACTGTTAGAACCCCCGAAACGATACCCCTAATTTTGGGAAACGACCATGTTTTCCTTGCCTGCAGGCAAGTCTCCTGAGTGCAGAACTCTGTCGTGCGAGAAAGCAGCAGTGCCGGCGTTACCGGCAACATTTGAATTCCGTGGATGTACCTGGGTTCCACGCAACGGTAGTTGTGATAGCGACAGTGACGTCTATGAGGTAGTTTCCCGAAATAAGGGACCTCAATATAGGCCCCCAACACTATAATCCTCATTATAGGGACTCCCCTAAAGTTAGGAAACCCCTATGATTGGTCTGGAAGCTGAACCAGAATGCTTTTGCTGGTGTGAACCACTGGTTCCGCAACGTCTCTAAAACGTGACAGCGCCCTCCCTGACAGTAATTACGCTGGTTGATGCCTGTTTCCCTGACAAGTACAAGGATGCCTATTTCAGGAAAAGTATGCCGCCCAAGTGAACTCGCGCTGTACTTTATTGTGTGTTCGTCTGAGAAATTCGCTTTAGCACAAAAGGCCACCGACTCAATTGGATGCCAGCACCGCGTGGGTCTCAACAAGCCATGCGCTGGATCGAAATTCCAGAGCTGCGCAATCAAGCAAACCAAGGTCTTGCAGCTCTGCATCCTCAACCTCAATTCCTACAGTTTGACTAAACATCTACACATCTAGGCTTCCTGCTCAACTCCGAGTCCGTAAGTGATGATGAAGTTCGCCCATCTGGGCCCAGGAGGCGTTGCAGGCTATCTGAAGACGTCGTCTTACTGAATCCCCATAGCCCGAGATGTGGATCCAAATGGCTCAAAGCGCCAGCCAAACCATGTTGCATAGTCCACCTTTTAGCTCAGCTGTGTCTTCTCAAGGGAGGCTTTGGGGGAAAGGGTAAGCTGAGCATCAAGAGACCCTCTGCCTCTTCCGACAATTCAATTGTTGGTATTCTAAGCATTTGAGCCCCTGCATGCCCACATTTGTGATACAACCAACAACTCAGAGCCTGATGTTGCTTTTATTCTGAGCATACCAAAAGAAAATGTGTCGTTTCCAGAAACTGCAACTGTGAGCTAGCACAGAGTAAGCCTTCCAGGCTCTGCTCCAGCAATCCCCACATGCTTGAGGATGTTACAGGATCCTTTGATGGAGCGAAGAAGCTCGTAAACCTCTGATGACCTTTCAAGCTGCCTTAAATCCTGAGCATTAGGGTCCGGTTCGCGTAGTGCACAGTAGCCTTGGCAGCACTCAGCTTCGTTCAACACTTCTGGTTTCTGGGCTTCAGCATGTGGATTGGCGGTTCGAGTTCTAGATGGCATGCCTCACCAAGTTGGCTCAAAACTCCTTTGTGGAAATCCCAGACTACAGTGAGTTTCGCAAGGCTCTGTCCTAGTTGGGATTGGCTCGGATTTTCATCATCATACACAAACGTTGGTTTGTCTACATCTCAAGATGTTTTGCGGCTCTTTTCGAACAAGACTGGATCCGGCCGCTCCTTACCAGTCGCTGAGCCTTCATCTATAGCATCTTGAGTGCCACACAGGGCCATCCCAAGTTAAGTACGAGGAGTACTGCAAATACTTCACCTTCTACATATTTTTTAAGTGTTGGAGAGCATCTCTGCTTGGCCGGCCTTGTTCTGAAAGAAGATACCAGTAACGTGATTCGCGACAAAGTCAGGAGGGTGATGAATGTTGTCTGACCTCGACTCACCCCGTTCTCTTTTAAGTCCACAAGCTTTGTACACTGCTGTCCCTATGCGGCACCACCATGCGAAGAATGTATTCTTCTTTCGCCCGTGCACTAAAAAGCCTGCTCCTGCAGAGGGTACTTCAACGGGACCTTCGATTTTTAGAATCAACACCAATGGAGTAGTTTCCAATGCCAGGCCCATGGGGAGGGCATTGGGTCGGCATAGCCGTAGCTGTAATCTCACCAGAAGCCATTCGGGGCAGAGGGAAGCTCATTGGGGTTTAGGGAGTCCTTTTTTGGGGGCACATAGCCTGCAGGTAGCCTGGTAACGTCTGGTAAGGAAGAGCCAGGATCTCTGATAAAGTTCTTCCATGCTTGGTAGGCGGGTTGTGCTTCACCAACGTGCTGGAACCATCTACTGTCCTTTGATCTGCATGCGCTTGCAAAATTCATTCAGTAGCCCAAGAGCTCAAGAACTAGGACAGGCACCACGAGCCCCGTTGAAGCGTTTTGAAGCTGCCATGATAATGGCTGTACCGAGATGATACTCATGCGCACACCCAGGGCTTGCAATCCTACTGCAGCGCAGCAGAATCCTGAAACCCGCGTTAGAAGATCGCTGTCTACATCCCCCCAAGATGTCCCAAAAATCCCAGGGCTCTACCTTGATTTTCTACCGTAATCTATTTGAACATGATCACGCTGTGATTTTTGTTGGGACAACTTCAGACCCTCCGGACTATGAATCGCTCAGATGCAAGGGTCCCATGCGGAAGGCAGCGACCAGCAAAGAGATTCATCTATCCCAATTGGACTTTGACCTAGAAAATCTTAGTTTTGCCATGCAGTCCAATTCAACTCAAGAAGCAGGGAGCTCTGGACCAAGCAAGGGATTATAAGACCACCAAAGAGAGAGAGCCCCGCAAGCTCCGGCGCCAACTCATTATTGCGTCCTGCAAAACTCTCGCGGGGGCGCTACTTCCAAAATGGAGCCAAGGAGCTTCATGAGGAAAAACTCCCGCACGGTCAATGCACAAAGGGCGAGCATGGTCGCCTCAAGGAAGACAGAATTCACTGGGGCAAAGGGTATTGCCAGCGCCAATATTTTCGGACCTGTGAAATTCATTGTCTGATGTCTGAGCATTGGGGGTGGCACACGGAGGCTGCATTCCGTAAAGTGCGCCTCGAAAATCCAAACCCAGCCTGTATCCTCCACAGATCCAATGACGATTCAATCCTCAAGCACTGCTGCCTCTGGAGGTTCCCTACTACGGTTGAAAACCAGGGCTATGGATGGAACTACGGCGCTCCCCCTCACTTGACATAGAAAGCGTGGTGGCTCAGGATGCTTGAGTACCTCATGGTCTACTCTACAGGCATGCGATGTGCTGTCTATGCCAGATTTGGTGGCAATGTTTACTCGACATATCCAGAGCAGTCTTCCTGAATCAGGCACCGTAACTTGGGAGAAGAGCACGCATGTGCTTGCAGCCTTTGCTTCAATCTACATCAGACTATCTGCACAGCAGATCCTCGACAGCAACCGCATCATCCCCTTGTCCTACTCGATTGACAAGGCCATGAACATTAAGCATACGTGCAGAGACTAGACGCGGTGCCTGCTGCGGATCAATGCGGGGCCCTTAGGGAGATAAGGCTATGACAAAGTTAGTTGAACTTCATTCTCATGCTGAGGCCTAAAACCCTGGCTTGAAGTTGAATGCTACCCAGGACTCCTCCACCTTGCTTCACGCAATCAACCATCCAAATAGCGGCTATGGCACCATTGATCGACATGCCAACGAGGAACCCGCAATCATGCCCGTTGCTTTGACACCATCTACTAGTCTAGTCATGGCCACAGTAATAACTGTCAGGAAGCTGTTGGGTACCTCACTGGCACGGCTACTTGGCGGCTGACCCTACAGTAGCAAAATGATATGTTTCTTGTCTGACAGGACCTCCCAATAACACTACCCAGCGGGATAAGGCAGGCTAGGAGTCGCTTGGGATCATCGGACTGCGTTGGTCGAGAAGCCCACTTGCTGAGTACAAAGCTGATGCTTTGCCGGGGCACACCAAGATCGCGAAGGTTTTGCTTTTGCATCACAGCGCCCCACATCTGGATGCCATACCTGCATCAGCAGCGGCAGCGGTGGCTGCAGCACTTGTCACCAGTACGAGTACTATAGTACTGGTACCAGTAGTAGTGTTAGTAGTAGTAGTAGTAGTAGTAGTAGTCGTAGTAGTAGTACTACTACTACTACTACTACTACTGCGACGACGACGACTACTACTACTACTCCTCCTGCTGCTGCTACTGCTGCTGTTACTGTGAAGACTAAAGCTAATGATATTGAGAAGACTGCAATACAGATGAGAGCTATGGCTTCAGTTTGCAAAAGTCAGAGCGAACCGAACAACGATGTATCGTTGTTCTCTGTGCGCTGATGCACAAACTCCACCTCGCGCAACGTAACCAGCAGCAGGCTTTGCGTAGACGGGATTGTAGTCTTGACTTGCACTGCGCGAGGTGGGGAGCTGACACTTTGTCTCGTTATGCCGCTATGCATGGAAACCCTTGAAGTGTAGATAGGCACGGTGTCAGGAGCCTGCTTTAGACCCGTTCATCATTCTTGAAACCAACGTGCATTTATGGAATCCTTGCTTTCTCTCGCATCTGGGCTGCGCAAGGCCCAATTAGAATCTGACGTTCTTCAGTCCAAATGCAGGCTCCAAAGCAGCTGACTGCAGTGTCAGGTGGACACTGCAGCCATCCCGCATTCAGCAAGATGCCCGACATGTAGCGGGATGGCCCCCTAGATTAGATTCCCACACAAGGCTCTATGAAACCCAAGATGCAATTATTCCTGGCCGTGTTCGGGGCAGTTAGAGCCCTGCTAAAGACTCTGCAAACGGTTCGCAATTCAACAAGAAAAGATGCAACGCCAAATGATGCACAGGAGCAATGGACGTGTGCTGAACCTACATGGGCTTCCATGTTTGTCGAGCAGAACCTTCGCTGTATACTGTCTGCTTACTGCTGAGCTGTTTAGGCTGTAATTCCGTGCTCCTTTGTCAGTTAATAGAACAACCTCACAGAATACATGGCTGTTGCCAAGTACGGCCCCAGCAAGTCTTGCAGAAGGTTCGGATTGCTTACTTAGCAGATCTCAAATGTAAGCACTGAGTGTCATGAAAACATGGTAATGGCGGACTAAGGCTTGATTGGAGCCTGTGCAATCATCATAGGTCTATTGACCTGATACCCTCGCCCTAGCACTCCAAGTAGCTCCCAAAACCGATGCAATGCGCTGAGTTTAGTGATCCACCGCTGAATTGAGAGCTTCCAAGCAATAAGTATGCGGCGAGCAGCAGCAAGTTCAATTCCTCGGAAGTGGACTCCTGATGTCGGGCAAGCTCTTCCCTAGACATCCTGTCGTAATTACACAGTAAGGGTCCTGTACAGAGGGCTTGAAGCGGCGCCTCCATAGCAGTCAACTGAGGCAGGTATAGGATTTGAAAGGAATCAAGTCTCACGGCCTGGGAGATTCAGGGTTTAGAGTCTTCAGGATAGGATTGAGGTTCTTGGGCTCCTGCTCGTGATATTCAAATCTGTCGATGGCGCCAACATCAAGGCTGATCCAGAAACTCCTTTTTCTGCCCCTCCAGCCCTCGACCGATCTACAGCAACATGTTTGACCTGCATTTTTGAGATCCAGAAAGAGACTCATTTTGGGACCTTGCTTTCTTGGCATCCATCACCCCACCGACCCCACCCAACATGCGCAAGAGCACGGCAGGCTGAAGTCTGAATGAAAATACAACCCCCCCAAACCAAAAACGAAAAAGCTACGAAGCCTAAAGCTGCAACGATGCAGTCAGTTGATGGATTGAGCCTCTGGAAGATGAGCACTTCATGGTCTCACCTTCCGCTAAATTACCATGCGCCCTTATCTCCTAGCTCTCGCTACACAGATGGGTAAGGCGAAGAGGTGAAGAGTGCAGGTAGCATGATGGAAGTCTGTGACAGGTTCAACAACATGCTTACATGTTCAAAAACTTCAGGGGGGAATTTTAGTCTGACGCTTTGAGAGACAAAACCGCACACCTTTGCGAAGCACCTGCGCTCAACATGCATCCTATCACCTATCCTGAGATCTGGCCTATAATCCCCAAACCCTAGACTCTGAGCCCTGAGCCCTATCCCTAACCTGGCAGCATGAACCCCAACCCTCAAACATGCATTACTTACCTTTGCCTAGCTAAAGATGCAGGAATATATTCTTATTTTAGTCATTGTAGAACCCGCTCTAGTGGTTTCTATCTTATTTGACATTCCTTTTAAACCCTAAACCCTGTAGCCTACAGTAGTTTCCATATGTTTCCATGTTCATTTACGCTCCTTCTAAACCCTAAACCCTACACTAGTTTCGATGTTCTTTTCCATTCCTTCATTCCAGGCTAACCAAAGGTCAGATTGCGAGTGTCCTGATCTTTGCCGTCCGCACTGGGTACAACCCCGCGGCTCCAGGAGTGCCTTGGCTTGGCCCAGAGTTCACCCGACTAGATCTACAACCACCACTTTATATATATATGTATGAGAAGGGACGAAATTTGTATATACATATATATATATATAGTTATATATATATATATCTGTATCTACATCTATATCTACATGTACATAGTATACAGATATGTATATGTGCAGTGCATAAGCCTGGAGTTGTATACTGGGCTAGCTGAAAAATGCCAGAGATTTCTTTTGAAAGCCCAACAAAAGAGGGTTCCATCTTTGATTCAGGCACAGGTCGAACCAGTCGAAGGAGCGGAAGGTGGGGAAGTACCTGAGACGACGTGTGGTCCAAACCCATAGGTGCAAGGGTCATGGAGCGAATAGCTGAGGACTGGGGATCCGGATTCAGATTTGCGGCTGAGGGCGTCAGGCTGAGGAACTATACGTGTGGTCTCTCAATCTTGCAGGTCCAGTTGGGGGCACATGGGGGTCTCTGTGGGAAGTAAATTGTATCATATTATATATATATGAGTGCTTGCCTGCGGATGATACAAGAACGTCATCGCGGTGATGGGATTCTCAAGAACCTGAAATCTGAAATATTGTTTCTTCCGTCTCGGTGTGGGAGGGCGGGAAAAAGTATTTGGGGTTGCAAAAGGCCCCGAAAGTCGGGAAACTCCCAGGTGTAAAGAGTAGCCTGTCTGGTTCCACTCAAAAATGCGCTGTGAATAACCTTATTTATTGCCACCCATCCCGACTACCGTCTGTCTTCTGGCTATAACAGCTGAAACTTCTTTACTTGCCAAGCATGCTAAGAGCGCTATGCCTGAGCAGCCTGAGTCTCCAACTACCAGTCCATTCCCAATATTCAGCTTTAAAGGATCGGAATTCCCAGCCCCGTTTGGATGCGTATTCGGAGCCTTATGATAAGAACCGCTCAACACTCGCACGGACTCGGCGCGATATTTGCTACAGCATGGCAGAATCGCCAACAAGTAGTGACTTCCTGTGTGTATCAAGACGAAAATGCTTTTCCAGGTACCGTGTCACCTATTATCCTCTGGTACTACTATTTCTGTGGCCAAAACAATCTATCTACAAGCCAGCGATTGAATTGGCGGAGGTCGATCTTGTTCTCCGCGCAAATCCCGATGGGAGCACTGAGTCCAACTGATTCTGAAAGAAATGTCAAGTATCAATCATTGCGAACCACCCCTATTTCTTTCTTAGGCCCATCTAAGGAGCAGGATATCGTGCCACATAAGGCTGAAATTCATGTGGTACGCTCAACAAATATCGCTTGCGGCTGCTGCCCATAGCGATCCTTCTGTCGCGATTGCAGCGGTTGCAACCGCGGCAGCAGATGGCAGAGCTTCTGTTGCGAAGCTGCTACCCACTTCAGTCCAGAGAAACTTTCCTGAAGCCATTCCCAAGGAGGCATCACATCTTGTCATGACCTATACTGCTGTCATATATGGCAAACTTAACCCTTTCTCTTCAGCCCTTCTGGTGAGATCTGAAACACATCACTGCTCACAAGGCTCGCTCGGGGGTCTGGCAGCTCTTAGGAGAAAGCACTTGATGGATGATCCGCGTAAGGGGCTGTCACCTGGGCATCTTCCGTCCGCCTTCCAGCCTTCATTTCGTTGAATAAGAAATCTGTGCTTTTCACTTGCCGCCACTTGCTCTCCGGGAATGTTAAGTAACATCGCAGCGAAACTTAAAATTCTGTGTAGAGTCCCTAAACCGTAAACCCTGAACCTTGTTCGTCAGGGCACGTGTCATCGCGGCTCGGGTTCGCAGTGTCCCGGATCCTCGAAACAGGGACCCTAAGGGTCCAAGGACCCAAATAATAGGGCTGTAAGGGCCCAAATACCATTAACAGAAAAGTATTTGGGCCCTAAAACCCTATCGTTTGGGTCATTGCACCCTTAGGGGGAAGCACTGTCGTTCTGCAACTGGTGGATGGAGTTAGCGTTCACAAAACGTACGAGGGGTTTATGCGGGTTCGGCTAAAGTCCCAATCTAATTCAAAAAAGTCAAGCCAAGGACGCCTACAGCATGGATCGCTCTGAATCGTATTACAGTCTATGTTCAGGCGACATTCGGGCAGTCTTTTCGTGCCGTCTGCGCAAGGCAACCTGGCCTGGAAACTACAAAAACAAAGAAACAGAATCTTCGGCGAACCCCCTGACACATTAGCAGGCATTTCAGGAACCAGATGACCGCAAGAAGAAAGTCAAAGTTGTTTCGTATCAGTCCCTTCTTGCTGACCCTCTCATCGAGTCCAAGACGCAAGGTCTCCACAAAGGACACAAAGGGTTCATTGTTGGCGTACTCTGGCTTCAGCTTAACAAGGATGGCAGCAGTGACCACATAGTAGCTGAAGTGGTAGTGGTGGTCGTTGTAGCCTGGATGCTTGAGCAGCTAATCCTCGAAACAAAGCAAGCCACCCGCAAGACTCGATTCATGCCCAAAATGACTTTCTCGAATGGTACTGCTTGCAGATGTCAACTCATCACAATTTTTGCGTGTCAACAAGAAGCACAGGAATTCCCGCACAGCTATCAATCTGGAGTTTTGCTTTAGGACCGATTCCCGCCCACAGTGAAGACGCAACGTAGTCCTGATTCTCGCTTCGGCCTCGTATCCTAAGCCTGTGGAACCACGCACGAAGATCCCTCATTCCACCTTTCAAACAAGTCATCTTACGCCATAGCTATCTACCCAAACCCAAGGCCTAGCTCAATCCTGGAGGCCTAAAGGTGTGTTTCGTGTTTGTGTGCGTGTACCAAGTGAAACTGCGATAAACTTTGCTCTCCTGTTCTGCGACCAAGTCCGTCTAAAGTTTAGGCTGAGGGCTATCTGCTCCGCAAAGGATCCTGCTCCTGCCTTTAATGGTAGTGCTTCCATTCTTGTCGAGACTGAACCACTGAATTCGTCTTGACCTACCTCATGCAAATGCTGCAGACAGCAATCTGGTCAGTCTCTCCTCTGAAACCCTCTTCGGTCCTCCTTGATCCCTATCCTGACCCCGACATTGTGGGTCTGAGAGACCCCACTCTTTCAAGGTGTTTAAATATAGGGACCGAAGGAAAGGAAGCCCTGTGCAAGTCCCAACAAACTCCCAACTTGGAGGCTTAGGGGCGAAGTAGGGGTTATATAGGGGATAATGGAAAAGAAAATGGAAACTACGATTTAGTATTTAGGGTTTAGGGCTTCCCAAAATTGAGGGGGTAGCCCCATACTAGGGACTGATATATTCAGCAAACAGATCCGTTTAAAGTATTATGTCCTGTAACACAGCTAATTCGTGTCGCTAAGCTGTATGCCAAACTGACTTGCTTAGTTTTCACAGGCTTCCAAACATGATAAGTACCGAAAATCCAATCCCCTTCCCTAAGGCCCAGTAAACACAACATAATTACCTGGAATCGCCCTCTTCGAGAGATAGGAACATGCATTGCCAAAGTCGGCGTTGCGGCAGCCAAGGTCTCCATAGCCTTCCCGGCTGGCAACTCCTGCCGTAGGCCATGAGATTTGCTTGGATTTATGGAACCTTATGACCCCCTCAAGTAGATAGAATATGGTTTGGAGTTTGGGGCTTGTTTTAATAAGGTCGGGGACTATACCCATGGGCCACACACAGGTCTTATGCGGGGTATATCGTTTTTCTTGCGCCGGTCCGGGTCCGGGTCTGGATCCGGTCGGGTGCGGGACCGGATCCGGTCGGCTCCGGGTCCGGCCGGGTCCGGATCCGGGTCCGGGTCCGGATGCGGGCCCGGTCCCGGACCAACTAAGACCAGTTGGATGCTCTGGTCACCGTATGCTCATGGAACAGGAACGGACATATGCTTTGGGCATGG
>CAJNIZ010047934.1:2796-34488 GCA_905231905.1 Symbiodinium pilosum | reverse complement strand
CTGGGTATACGCAAGTGATAGGGGCTGTATAGTAGCCTGAACCCCAACAATACAAACCCTACATAAAGGTCTGTTGTAGATTCTATTTGAGCCTCACCATAGGGTTGAGGGTAGTCCTGGCCACGCCCTGTGTGCCACAAGGTGTCAACTGCTGGCCTCGTTGTCGCAGGCGGGTAAACCTACATAAGCATGTGATTCCAGGCTGCAGTACGAGCCAATCCACTTTTTTGTTCAGTCATTGCATTCAGCAATATTTTGCTGATTCCAAAGTTCCGGGTTCATGGTTGATTGTTTTTGGGCCCTATGTAAAACACTTGTAGCAGTACTTCTTGCTTGTGTATACACACATACATACACACACGCAAGGTCGTATGCAGAAGTATAAATTCATGTATATAGATATATGATAAACACACGTTATGCATACATGTGTGTATGATACAGCGTATGTGTATAGATATGTAGACATCTGATGTGTATACATGTATTCATAGCATAGACGTATACATCAGTGATTTCATGCATGGATACGGGTTTTAGGATGCCTGCGACTGGAAGTCAATGTCACGCTTTGACTTTCTCAATCCAAGTCTTCGTAACTAATACTATCCACGCGGTTTAGGGGTTTAGGGCTATCACTGTAGAATCCCGTGTTGGGTTAGGCGTGGAGTGCCAGGCACGGCAAGGACACAGCTTCAGCCACAAGACCTCTCAGGACTTTCATGGAATCCCACCAGTTGTTTTCACATTTTTCAAATAGGTGGTATATAGGGAGATCTAGAGAATCTCGAGAAGGCAGGATGTGGAGTTTTGGGATTATCCTGACGCCGATGTAAGACCTTTGTGGGCCTCAAGTACCGGCTTCCCAATGGAATACCAGGTTGCACTTTGAGCGTCCTAGAGCTATGAAACGAAAATTGATCTGAATTCAAAAATGGTGATACTGCTTTGAGTCTGCTAGGACACCTGAACCTGAAAACCCTCGAGTTCGTCTTGGTTTCCCTGTTCTTCCTATCCCTTTATACTGGGTTGGACCCTTCAGGATCTAAGATTTGCCCCTAATTAAACCTAAACCCTAAACCCCAAACCCTATAATTTTCAAAAGCCTCCCCCCTCACTCCACATGGCTTCTTGGCGGCCAGGGCTCGCATTCCAAGTACGGCCATCGAGCACTGCGAAGACGCAGGCGAACCTTGCGACATGTCGCGGGCTAAGGGTTTAGGGGTTTAGGGTTTAGGGTTTGTTGGCCCCTGAAATATTTGATATTTTCCCTAATGGCCTTAATAGGGGAGGCTATATACTAATATTTGTCAAAGGGCTTCAGGGGCCAACCCAGAGGGTTGAGCTGTCACCTGGTCTTACAGGGTTAGGGGGTTATGGATATAGGTATGGGTACATAGGTTCTAGGGTTAGGGATATGGGTATATAGGTTTTAGGGTCAGGTGTATGGGTATATGGGGTTTCGGGTTAGGGGTATGGGTATATAGGTTTTAGGGTTAGGGGTATGGGTATATTAGGGTTAGGGGTATGGGTATATAGGTTTTAGGGTTAGGAGTATGGGTATATAGGTTTAAGGGTTAGGGGTATGGGTATATAGGTTTTGGGGTTAGGGGTATGGGTATAGGTTTTAGGGTAAGGGGTATGGGTGTAGGTTTTAGGGTTATAGTGGTATGGGTATAGGTTTATGGGACTGAGGGACTGGGACTGGGCTATGGGGAATGCTCGGGACTACTATTGGGATCCCTTCCAGCAGTTCCAGCGCAAAACCGCAATGGAGGCCTCAGATGTCAGTATAAAGCTTTACGCGGCGGCGTACAGGGTCCTCGCAATTTGTCTCTGGGAGAGCCCGTCCAATTCTCGGAACCACCATTCGAATTAGGAGGCCAAGGCATTCGAGGCATCAACGCAAAATCCGCGGGATTTGTACTGAAAAGGGTTCCCCGTCTCAAAGCACCTCTAGAAATCTGCTAAAAACCCGCAACTCCTTGGCGACTCGCAATAATTAAGCCTTGTGGATTTAAGAGGTTTAATGCTCCACACCCTAAACCCTTTGAAGCCCTAAATCCTAAATCCATGGGAATTGTAAACCCCAATTCTCATTCCTCTAGCCATGTGGGGGTTTCCCCAAATCAGGGGCACCATTTTGAGGGTCCCAATAATAAGGACTAGAGTATTTGGGAGACTATATTGAGGTCTTCTATTTTGGGAAACTACGATTTAGCCCTCAAGCTTCAAGCCATCAGAACCCATGATTATTGTGCCTCTGCAGCTAGCGTGGGATGTAGGGTTAAGGTTTTCAACGTGTTTGAAGCTTCGGGCATAGGTCTTAGGGCTTACAAGGGATAGGAGCAGGTTTCGGGTAAGCCTTCAGAATCAAACAAGAGGCCCTGCATGTTTTTTTGCCCTGTACCCAGCCAATCCGCGTAGGCCTCTTCTTATGACCAGTAGGACATTACTTGAGCTTTGGATGCTTCTCTTACTGGTTCCTAGTAGGAAACACGGGAATACATCATACAGGGATTATAGGGGGATTACGAGGGGTGATTCTCTTATTCCCTACTAACAACCAGTAAGTTCAGGGGTCAGGATAACTGCTAAGGTGCGTGAAGCCACGCAGCTGCTGGTGAGCGTTGGGTGCTGAGTGCGGGACACGTACTTCTCGAAGTTATTCCGAGCTATTCCTCCATGATAACTTACCAGATGCTAGAGGACGAGGTCTTGGCTTCGCTTCCAAGATTCGCAGGGATTACTTCAATATACGGCTGGGCATAAGAACATAATCCGTATATTATATAGTACTTTCCATTTCGTTTTCCATTTTATTTTCCATTATCCCAATGTAACCCCATTGTACCCATATAATCCCTAAATAAGACGCTATTCAGTCTCTACTGTAAGCACTACCTAGAGTTCACCAATCTGTTTGTAAGCCATCGGTCCCCAGAAGCGTAGCAAGAACTCTCCCCCCCATAGTATATAATGCTATATTACACTATCGTATATTATCGTATATCATTGTGTATTATGCTATATTATACTTTATCATACTATATTATGTTCTATTATACTACATTAGAGTACCTTTCAGAATTGCAAGGTTTGTTGCCATAGGAGTACCTGTCGGGGCTGCACTGGATGGGATAGTCGGAGATTTTGTGGTAATTAAGTTACCACAAGATGGGTACATGGTAAATAATAGGTGTTCCTTGTGAGAGTAACTTGATATAGAGTACTACCTACCTGGAGGCCCATGGGACTTAGTATCTGCTTTTAACTGGGCTTATAACCCTACTTCTAATAGCCCTAATACGAATTTAAGGGGGTTACCCCAATTATAAGTAGGGTTATCATCCCAGTTATAAGTAGTTACTAAATCCCGTGGACCTCCAAGTAACCCTACATGACACTAAACCCCAAGTGGGCTCATCTTGTTCATGTTTTTGGATTCTCCAGCCTCAAACCTTACGACCCACACCTTACATATCTCTATCTAAGTCTAGACATCTCTAGAAAGCCTAGTTACCCATCAAAGTAATAGGAACTCAGGGACAGTATACTATAATTTTGAGCTACTGGCTTTCTCCCTAAACCCTAAATCCCTAAACCCCAAATCCCTAAACCCTAAGTCCCTACAAGTCCCATAAATCCTTTGGGGTCTGGGACGCCGTAAGCCGCAGGCTATCTCGAGTGAGAGCTAGTCCGCTTCTGCTGCGACAGAAAGCCGCTGCCTGCGGACGGAAGAGTCCGTTACCCTAAAGGTCCAAAAATCAGGGTTTAGGGTTCAGGGTTTAGGGTTTAGGGTTTAGGGTTCAGGGTTTAGGGTTTAGGGTTTAGGGTTCAGGGTTTAGGGTTTAGGATTCAGGGTTTAGGGTTTAGGGTCCAAAAATTAGGGGTACCTTTTTGGGGGGGTCCCCACAATAAGGAATCTCGTATTTTGGGGTCTATATTGGGGCCCCCTTATTTTGGGAACAGTCCGTTACCCTAAAGGTCAAAAAACCTACTAGAATATGGTGTATATGGGGATCCTATTATATTATACCCAAAGCCATATTCTATCTACTTGAGGAGGACTATACACCCTAAACCCTACTGCTCTTCCAGGGTTTGGGTTTAGTGTTTAGAGCTTGGGTTTACGGGTTTGGGACTTTCTGATTTCTTTTTTGTCAAGCGGTGTGGGGGAGTGGAGGCACACAATAGTCCCACGGTAATCTCTGCGTACAGTGCCTACACTCATTCTCCCATTCAACCATCGGGTGCAAAAAGGGGGACAGCTCCGTCCAATTTGAGGCTTTGGAATTTTGGCGAAGGGTTCGGTTCAGACCGCACTTTGTAATTCGGGGTTTCTCTGGACGTCTGTGTGTGCTTTGGAAGGTTGTACTTCTCAAGTTGTGCCAGCATCACGCTCGCAAGCCTGGGTGCGGGGTTTAAGCTCCTAAATTTGGGTATTGCCCCCACTCAGTCACAGTTGGACAGTATTTATAATATACTTATATACAGCCCTTAATATGACCCCTAGTATAGACTGTTAATGGGTGGGGGCAGGTCCCAACCCCAGACCCCCAACCCTAAACCACTGGCACAGCCCTCTACCCCAACTCGATGGCTCTCATGGCAATCCTCTGACTGTAAACATCAAACCTGGACCCTGGAGCCTATGATGTGAGCCATAATCTAGATTTTGTGAAGGGGTTTTTATGGGAATTATGGAGGGAAGTATTCTAGGGTTTATTAAGGGGGATGCTAGGAGTTTAGACTATAGCTCATGTGTTTACAAAAATTCTTTCCCAACCCTAAACGTAAGCCCAGCCCACAAAACTTTCAGGAGCCTCATATGGTCAGCAACAACCGCCAGAAAATTCCCGTACTGGTGCTATGGTGGGAGTGGTGATGATCTGAAACCCTAAACCCCAAACTCTAGACTCTAAACCCTCAAGCCCATAGAAGCTTACCATTACTTAGGGTTGCCAAGTTCCCTGAATCTCAAGATTTCAAAGTCCAGAAACCGCCCCAAACCCTAAGTAAGGGTAATAAACCATGTTTGGGATATGAGCTATAGTCTAAACTCCTTAAAGGGGAGTATATAGGGGAGTAGTATAGGGCTTATTGAGGGGGATACTAGGAGTTTAGATTACAGCTCATATAGGGATCCCTAAACCGTTGAGGGACCCAGCTCAGGCTTCAGGATGGTCACTAGGAATCGTAGGTCCGACTGCAGCAAGGCCTAGTAATATGGGGGGGTTTCCTACAATTAGGGGTACCTTTTGGGGGTTCCTATAATAATGATGATTTTTTTTGTATGTTGGTGTCTACATTGGGGTCCCCCGATTTAGGGGTAAACTACCATATATTGCCAGTAAATATAGGGGTATCATGGGGGGGCTAGGTTATTATGAGGGGAGGTGATTAATAGGGTTTAGGCCCCAAGAAGCGAGAAAATCGCAAACGCGTCGGCAGAGCCGTGAATTTACCTGGTGCGCGGTCGGGGAGGGGATCGATGGAAGGCATCCCATCACGCATGTAGCCAGTCAGTGGGTTTCCAGGGCTTCGAGTGGCCTCTAGTGGTAAAAAGGACGGCTTCTAATTGGCAAAACGGCTATACGAAACATGCTGTAATGGCTCCCCATACTAATGGGGGGAGCTAAGGAGCTAGGGATAGTCTATATCATTATAATAAGGGGAGCAACAGAGCCCAGGAATCTCCAAAACCATACGAGAGATGGGTCATGCTGGCTTATGCAAGTTTATGCAATACTTTGGGCACTGCCCACCTCACTCCGCGGATGCTTCCCAATAAAAGTAGACAGAACAGCTTGACGTTCGAACTCTGACTTGGAGTTGGAGCCTTAGAAGTTAAATAATAATGATAATAATAATAATAATAATACAATAATACTAAGAATAGTAATTATAAAACATCAAGATCAAATGGAAAAGGAGATGCAAAATGAAATGGAATTTGTGGTTTATTTAGGTGTTTATGGGGATTCTGTTATCTAGGGGCCTAAAGACCCTAAACCTTAAATAACAACAAAAACCAACTTGATGTTTGTATGAGGTACCCTATACCATAGTTATATGAGCTATAGTCTAGACTCCTTAAATGGTGGTTATTTTGATGATTATACAGGGGAGTATTATAGGGGTTCTTAAGGGGGATACTAGGAGTTTAGACTATAGCTCATATGAGGAATCTCGGACCGCGATATTGGTGGTTATTGAGGTTTCTACATTACTTGCAGGTTTGTGAGACTTCATAGCTATTGCTATGGCCTTAATTATAGCTGGAGTAACCTGCATCAGCAACATTCTAAGTAGTTACTAAGTACATAACCTCCAAGTACATCCTAAAAATTGCACTCTAATCCCTACATAGAGGCTTCGGGGAATTAGTCATTTGGGTCTTAAGGGGGTTGTATCGAAGGGCTCAAAAGGGAAGGTGAGGGTAGAGGAAATGGGCCTACAATACTTGGAGGCCCATGGGACATAGTAAATACTTATAACTGGGATTATTAACCTACGTATAATTGGGGTAACCCCTACAAGACCATTTAAAAGGACTATAAGTAGGGTTATAAGCCCAATTATAAGTAGTTACTAAGTCCCATGGGCCTCCAAGTACAATGGGGATCCAACAGTCCACCTTCTGAGTCAAAGGTTGAAACCATGGGCCCCTAGGATGGACCCTTAACTTATGAGCTAGAGGCTAAACTCCTTAAAGGGGGTTATCTAAGGGATTATATAGGGGACTACGGAAGGGGTTATTAAGGGGGATACTAGGAGTTAAGACTATGCCTCATATGACTACTATATGTCCTATATGTACCCTGCAGGGTCTCTAGAATCCCCCCTACGGGGCCTAAGGTCCCATGTTAGGCGCTCATACTTCTAACCTTAGATTGAGACCCCGATTTTAAGCAGGGCTGCCTAGAAGTGGGCCCTCCACTTTTGAAAGCCTCAATCAAGCCCTGCTTGTGGTGCAGGGTTTAGGGCTTAGGGTTTGGGGTTTAGGGATTTAGGGCCTTGGGGGTTTTTAAGTTTATACTTTTTGCTGGAGGATACTCCAAACTAGCGTTCAGAAGGACTGTAACCCTTTACAGTCCCAATATTCCCCCGGTAAGGCCCTTAATTCGTGAACGCCCCCTTTTCTGGTGGGAGTTCAGAGTAACCCCATGGGTTCGGGGGTTGGGGTGATAAATGCTAAAGCGTATGTGAGAACTTCACCCCAAACCCTACTTGGAGCAACCTGGACCCTTAAACCAAAGATACCAACATATCAAAATCCATCTTGGGAGGCTTAGAGGCTTTGAGTTTAAGGTTTAGGGTTTAGTAGCTCAAAAGCCAATTTCTTAGTTGCGTACATTGGTTGGTTACTCTAGGTGAACCCTTAGTTTAAGTTACTATATGGGGGAAACCATATTAATTACTATATATACCATTATGGTAACCTTAAACCCTATGTTAATACCCTATATACCCATGGTACCTAATCCGGTTGACCCCTACTGACCGTGCACGAGGGAGACCTCGCTGTCAGTTTTCCCAACTGCCTTGAACCCTGGCAGTTGCGTTTGAACTGCCATGGAGGCTGTGGAAGGTCGCGATGCCTAGGTCCCTGGGTTGCGAGCTGGGGTCTATGAGTACAGTCTGATTTAGGCTTTAGGATTTCGGGTGTAGGGTGGAGGGCTTAGGCGGTGGGTTTAGGGTGTAGGATATTTTCAGGAGGGCAGCTTCCCCCATATGAGCGGCCTTGTCTACCGCCTATTCTCCGCAGATATGCCTTACAAAAAAGTCATAAGTGGCATAAAACGCTACCTCCCACCTTCCCAACATTGCTGACGCTCACCAAAAGTATAGTCCATTAGGATCTACATGCCAGCTTACTTCGTTAAAGCCTCAGCCCGCAATAGGTGCCCACAAGAAGCACATGGGGGGTTGTTCTAAAGGTCCTTGTAAAGAAGGGACCATTGGGAATACATTCCCTCAAAGGGGGATCCTAACCAGATAGGGAACTGCCTTATGGCCATTTTGGGGACAGTTATTTTGAACAACCACCACATAAACCCCTACACCCTAAACCCCTACACCCTAAACCGTTGAACCGCTCGCAAGGTCCTCCCCCCCATTTTCATGTCCCCCCCTAACTACAAAGAAACAACCCCCCCAGCGAAAATATTTCCAACAGAAAACCAGAATATGAGCCGTAGCCTGCCCCAACAGAATTCATCATGGAGACCTCATAGTGCCTTGGTACTATCTGCCTATCCTTCAAGTGACTTCGAGTGCACTATTTACAAACCCTAAACATTGAAAGATGCACCCCAAACCCTCATCCTAAAATCCCGAACCCTAAACCCTGAAACCCCAAACGCTAAACCCTAAACCTTATTCTAAGAAAACGTAACCCTAAACTGGGTTGCTATGAGTTCCTTAATTAAGGTCACTATACTGGGGAAATCCTATTATTTACTATATATATAGATATGTACTGGGGAAACCCTACTATTTACTTTATATGTATATATATATACCAAGTATAGCAAACGGCGTGTTGGCAGCCTCCTGGCTCGAGCATGCATGCCACGCTATCGGGCAACTGAGCAGTGTGCTGCAGGGCTTAGGCTTCAAGATTAAAAGGTTGAGGGGTTAAGGACTTCGGTCGTTCCCAAAATTAGGGCCCCATTTTGGTACCCCTAAACTTAGGTGCCGCTGCCATATAGTCCATAACCACACGGGCCCAGAGATTTGAGAACAACCCACTCAAGATTCAGGATTTAGGGTTTAGGGTATATTTAAGGTGTTAGGGATCTAGGGATTCAGCGTGCTGTTTGTAGGCTAGGATACGCTGGAAAGTAGGGTCAAATTTTGCCTTAACCCAACGGAACGCACAGTTTCAGGGTGATATACCATGGGAACCCCTAAGCCTTCAACCCTGGGCTTCAAACGAAACCAAAAACAAGCCCTAAACCTTATATAACCCTTATATAACCTTTATATAACCCTATATGGTAGTTTCCCAAAATTAGGGTACCCCAATATAGACCCCAATATATTATAATCCTTAATATGGAGACCCCCAATAAGGTACCCCTAACTTTGGGAAACTCCTATATAACCCTAAATGAGGACATGGCCTGAAAAGGATGGGCCCATGCGGCCATCGAGTTGAGTGCTTTACTGCCAAAAGCCGGAGGTGATCTTAGGGTTTAGGGTTTAGGGTCTTTTCGATTGCGTAGGGATCGTGAATCGCCTCAGGGCTCCCAGTGGTTTTGGGTTTGGTGTTTAGGGCTGCAGTCCTGTTAACCGATCAAATTCTGCCTGGCCCTCCATAGCAAGAATCTTGGAGTTGCAGTAGTCAGCTATAGTCCCCCTTAAGCAGATAGAATATGGGGTATATGGGGATCTTAATATACTATGCCTAAAGCCATCTTCTATCTACTAAAGGGGGACCGGCTTTGGAGAAATTTCCCCCTTGCTCAAGCTCAGGACAAACGGTGTAGCTTACCGCCTCGTAGTAGGCAATAAAGGAATTAATCCTTACATGAGCTATTATCTAAACTCCTTAAACGGGGTTATATAGGGGATGAGTATTATAGGGCTTGTTAAGGGGGATACTAGGAGTTTAGACTATAGCTCCTGAAATATTCCCGTATTCCCTGCTGAGAACCGGTAAGGTAGAAGTTGGTGCAAGAAGTCTTCCCTCCAGATGATGACAAGACTTTAGCCATATATATATATATAGACCAGGATTGGGGGTTGGGGCTGAAAATAGCCCTCAATTTGGGCTACCCTCAATTCCTATATAATCCGCACAAAGCCATGAAAAAGAAACACTAAAGTTTGTAGGGCTCCCAAACCTGCGGTAGGACAGTCACTCGGATTACACTGCCGCTTCGTGATACATAGGCCCACTTTTGAGCAAGTGTGTTGAAGTAGAGTTGGAAGCAGACATGTTTCAAGCCCATCTTTACATAAGTTTGCTGCGGGACCCTTGTAATCAGAAGCCAATTATAGTCCCCCTTAAGTCTTAACTAGATAGAATATGGCTTTGGGTAGATGATAATAAGATCCCCATATACAGCAATTCTATCTAAAGGGGGACTAGAGCCCTAGGGTCCCCCCCAGGGCACCCCTTCTTTCAATAAACTCCCACATAGGCCACGTCCTGTTGAGGTCGTAGCAGAGAAGCCAGACCCACTGAATGGTCATTGCCCAATTATTCAAAATTGAGGGTTTCCATCTGCACACCTCCAAATATGGCTATCTTGTGTTCTGGAAACTCCCTTCGCAGTCCCCTATATCTTAGGAGGACCCCCCACCCTGCAATAGTGGTATAATAGGAATATAATAGGACCCTAATATAATCCGTATTCTCCCTTATAGTCACTATTACTGGGTGGGGGGTCCGCCTAACCTTTTTCCCTCGGGCCCGTATGAGTCCCCAATGTTCAGGATGCTCCCACATAATTTGGCTCTAGGAAGGGCCAGCCACGAATGTCCTACTGTATTATACTATAGTACCACAATTCCCAAGGTATAATGTACTAAGGGTCATGCAGGATTTTAGTATCCACCATATGAATGTAGGGGCCAGTTGGAATAGAATGGAGTCTAGGGTATAATTTACTGTACTTTGTGTGAGCACTTTGGGAATAGTGCTGGTAAATGCTTATGCTGCTACATCAGTATGACTAGTTAGGGCACCTTTGATCATCAAGTGCATCAGGTACTCATGTGGCAGTTCCCCTGAATGGGAGGGGTATTCTAATCCTTCATAGCGACCCCCAAAAGGGTACCCCTAATTTCGGGAAACCCCCATGTGATTCTCCGAAATACGCTGCTCATCGGGCGTATAATTCATCCACGTGGGACCTGCGACATCCGCCACAAGACTCTTTGGGACTTAGCTTGGACCTTAGACCCTTAGGGATTCCCTTATATTCCTATTATAGGTAATTAAGGGTTAACCCTTAGTAGGGGTCCTAAGCGCCAAGTAGAAGATAGGCGTGTGTTGGATGGGCTGTGTTTGTTGGTAGTTTGCTTCACCCTAAACCTTCAAACCCTAAGCCCTAAACCCCTAAACCTTAACCTCAGGAAGCGGAAACCATTTAAGCTTTCGCCAGCAGTGCTGAAAACAGTGTAGTGAAGCTGCCATTCACTTTAAGCCAGTATAGAGACAGAACAACTCATTATTGAGGGTTGAGGGCCGGTTTAGGTCATGCGTAAACATGCTACTAGCCTATCGCAAAACCCTAGTGAAACCATCAGAATGTCTCCCATAAACCCTAAACCCCAAATACCCCAAACCCCAACTCTAAACTCTAAGCCCTAAACCCCAAATACGCAAAACTCAGGGGGATACAGAGGCTGAGGGTTTTTGGTTTAGGGTCTTTCAGGAATGATTCGAGAACTCACGTATGTGGGGATCGAATTTTGAAAGCATGTAAGGGGTTCAGGCTTTAGGGGTGTAGACTTTATGAATTACCTTACGGAGCAGAACATTTAGAGGTACCAAAACAGGACTCCCCCATGTAATGTATACTACCTTAGCATATAAGGGCGCATTATCGTCAAGCTCGACTCTTAGGAGGGCGAGGATTACCCTAAATCCTAAACCCCCAAACCCTAAACCCCCAAACCCTAGACCCCTAAACCCTAAATCCCTAAACCCTACTGGATCAGGGCCCAGGCTTTGTCTTTCTTAACCCCTCAAAGTGTGGTCAGTTTTCGCGCAAGGTTTGGTGTTGCGGCCTAGGGTTTAGGGTTTAGGGTCACAATCAAGGAATGACCCTTGATGCGCATACGCATCCAGAATCCCAGCCGGATGTCGCAACACGCAGGAGTGTGCGAGACTCTTGTACTATTAGAGCGTCTGCTGTCAGCATTTAAAGATTAGGGGTTTTAGGCTTTCGAATTTTAGGGTTGAGGGTGTTAGGGTTCAGGCGTGAGATTTTGGGTTTCAGGATTTGCCAAAAGGATGAGCTCTTCCCAGACCCCTGAAGGATTAAAAAAATGGAACCCCCCCAGAATGAGCCCCATTACATTGGGGAAACTAGGGATTTTTGGGAGGTTCCATTTTGTGGATCCTTTAGGGGTTCTGGCTTTTTGTAGGCTTGGAGTTTGGTGTCCTTTCTATGCGGACTGCACCTATCAAAAGAACGCACGATTTCAGAAACATCAGGTCTTCGTGGGTTTCCCTGAGCGTCCAGGTACCCAACTGGCAAAGAAAAGGGCCTAAGGTTTATGGCACATATGATTCAGGTGGACCCCCCACCCTGTAATAGTGGTATAATAGGAAGCCAATAGTCACTGTTCCTGGGTGCGGGGTCCACCTAAGATACAATGCCCAATCTGTATCTAGCAGCTTAAGGAGGCCTTTCTACCACTTGGGATACCTGGACTTTCTGGTGTTGCTGGGGTACATGTGGTAGACCTTCTTCAAGTTCAAATCCCTTGAAGGTCCCCCTGGAAGTTTTTCAAAGCTGTTTTCGCAGCTCTTGGAATCATAGGTTCCCCCACTACGCCCCAGCCCCATAGGTCCCCCGTAATCAACCTTTTTGGCTTTAATGATCCCTAAAAACCCAGACCCCCTAAAGGATCCAAGAAATGGAACCTCCCAATAATCCCTAAGGGGGTCTGGGCTAATGATGGGGTTGTATGGGGGTTCAAGGCTTTGAGGTTTGGGGTTTTAGGGTTACTGTACCTCACTAATCACCAATATCATGGTCCTGAATGCCGCGCATAATTATCGTGAGATCACTTCAAGTAGACCTCCAAATGCTGGCGGTAATGATCTCGGAAAATACCTCTGCTTCCGTGCGATGAGCAATCCTTTTAAACGCTTACAGAACCCTGGATTGCATTTCATTTTCCATTTTCCTTTGATTCTCCATTACTGGTCATCATTTGCTAGTTTCTCTAAATGGGGGGACCATCATACAGACCCCAAACTATGATCATTATCCTTATTATAAAATCCCGTTACCAGAAAGGTAACACTAAGTTGGGAAACCTCCATTTAGGCCCCTAGAATAGTGGCTTGGGGATTCAGGATCTCTAGAATCTTGTGCTTACGACAGCAGCGCAGATGCGCGCACGTCTCACCCTGTCAGACGAAGATGACGCCAAACGTCGTGCCTTGCTGACTAACAGATTGTACATCTGAAATCAATACGGGGATTTCCCAAAATAAGGAGGCCTTTTTCGTGGGTCCCTACAAGAAGGATTATACTATTCTGGGGTATATACTGGGGTCACGTATTTAGGGAAACTACCATGTCATGAGTTCCCCTGTCCCACCTTCCGGAGACCAAGATCTTCATTCCCTTCCAGATTAGCATGGAACACCGCGTTTTGTTAGACTGACCTTCCCAAAGCCTCTGCAGGGGTATTGAGGAAGCTCTTGGGATCCTACAGTAAGTTCCTTGTGAAACAAGCTATGTTCAAAAAACGGTAATCTTATAGTCCTAGATTATCGGCGACCCTAGTCTAACATATCACACAGAACTTCCTGAGAGGTATCCCTGCAGACCTTGAAGAGGACTCCAGTCATTTTCCGATAGTCTTGTTGATACCCAAAAATTCTGTGTGACCTGTATTCCCTGGGCCCCATATTATGAGTGCAGTTTCTAAAGTCGCTACTAAATCCATGAATTCCAGGATGTCCCTGCATTCTGCCGTAGATAACCTTAGATGCCATGTGCAGATCCAAACTTTACCTAGCATGTTGAAGGCTACGACGTTTTGGCGCCTGAGCCAAAAGGTGCCCGAGGGCTGCAGCTGCAAATGCCACCTTTACGGTAGCAAAGCATAAGGACCCCACAAGACCTCGGACCATAATTTTGACAACCACCCACCTGGACCGGTGATTTCAATACAACATCGTCAAAGACTCGATTAATTTCAAGGTGCGAGATGATTTCGAGGCTGCCAACACTCGCCAACATGAATATTGACGAGCACGCCTGCTGTGCATCCTAGGGTGTAAGAAGATTCCGGTGTAGCTGAGTTGAATAGGGGTAATGGAAAACAAAACGGAAACTACTACATTATAATAGGGTGTATATAGGGATTATAGGGGATATAAGCTCCTTGTGGAGCTTGCATACGGCATACCTCAGGGACAGCATCAACTCGGCAAAGCTCTTGGTCCCCACCCCCAACCCCAGGCTTGACTCCCCACATAACCCTACATATCCCGAGGTTGTCCATTTCATGTTTGATGTTGCTTCTATGGTGATTCTGCGTTATGGGGGGGTCAAATCCCGGACTTGAAACGTTAAGCATATCCCTATATCAACCCTATACACCCTACTAACCCTGTACAGCCCCGCTAAACCCTAAACCGTAAACCCTAAGTAGCATTGGGACTATAACCGCTATACAACCTTTTGGAATCCCCCACATACGGAGATGGCTCTGCCAGCAAGCACCATCCCCCTTCCGGGCCGTCCTGACAAAAGATGCCACGCTGAAACATGAGTGAAAGTCCTCAGTAACATAGGGTTAGGGCTTAGGTTTAGGTTTAAACTCCTTAAAGAGGGTTATATCGGGAATTATCAGGGTTATAAACATGGGTATTTCTCAAAAATGCAGGAATTTAGTTGTGGGGGCTATGTAAGGCTAAACAATATCAGCGCAAAATAATGACCGTTACAGTAATCCCTGGTATGTCATACTGAGGACTTTCATCATGACTCTCATGGATTTTGCTCTTGACAAAAAAGCCAGCTATCCAGTGCGTCCACGTGGGTTGCTTCATGCAGGCTTACCACTGGTAGCAGTTGTGAGAGGCGGTCAATGTAAAGGGTGAAGGGGAGTTCTGCTTAAAAAAATGAACTCTGGAACCCAGATTGATTCAAAAACGGATGTACCCTCGGACTCCTACGTATACTTGAGAGATATTCGCATCCTTGAAAAAAGCAACAGGCCGAAAACAAGGGCCGCATGAACATCTCCTCCAGCCCTATGCCTGAACCATGAAACATCCACGGCAAGATGCTGAATTGTTGCTCCGACCCCCTCTGCACTGTAATTTAACTGGTAAAGTCGTAATATTATCTGGCATCCCATGTATACTGATTCGCATTTTCATGTACCCCCAAAGCCCTTATTCTAAGTATCTAGGCCCCCTGCATGAGGTCTTAGGTTTCAGGATCAGGGCGTTGGGATTGGGGATTAGGGTCTAGAGTTGCCTAGGGACCATTAAGGGTGGACAGAGGTGTCCTTGTGGTAGTTTCGTATAGTCCCAAATATGTTCTTCATTGTAGCTCATCTCGGGGCCCGCATATATTTGTCATCATCCGCCTTTGTGGCCAGGATTTCTGGGATGTAGTTCTGACTTAATCTAGGTTCCTAGATGTAATCAACGCGCCCCAATATTCATATCATACCCCCGCCCCCCAATATTCTAGATTCCCGTGGTGGTATATTACACTATATGAGCTATAGTCTAAAGTCCTTAAATTTAGTGGGGCCTCGTTTGCTCTGACCTGTTTCTCACCATATTTGGGTACAGTTGGGGTTTCAAAAATGAGGTGCTGTTGGGAGTGGTTTATAGGATTTTGAGGTAAATTGGGAGGACCTTTTTCTCTGAGCATACTCATATCCCTTACCTAATCCCAAGCACTTGCCTCATAATCCCCTTGTCCCTGCTGTCCTAAACGGTCCTCCCATTTTGGAAGCCCCCATCTAACAAGAAATATTCATTCAGACCTAGAGCTTACGAGGTTTTGTTCCAAGTTCAGGGCTTAGATTCTGCAAGGAAGTATGAAACCCTAAACCCTAAAACCTGAAAGTAAGGACCCTTTGACGGTCATAAAACTCAAAGGGTGTTCATCTTAGGGGTTGGGTTGGGGTTTAGGGTTTGGGGGTTGGTTACCAATATTTCTTTCATTACCCATGGTGCTAATATTTCTTTCCCTTGTAAGCCTTCTCAAATCCCCTATACTAGTAACCATATTCCCATTGAGGCCACCCAAAACCCTAAGCCTTAAACCCTGATCCCAAAACCCTAAACCCTAAACCCCAATCCCTAAACCCCAATCCTTAAACCTTAATCCCTAAACCCTTTCATTTTCTGCCCGAAAGTTTTTGTGCTCTTCCAGTTGCCTCGTAGATCGCCTGGCCCGCCATGGCAAAAGCCGTTGGGCTGTTGCTTCTCTGCCAAGGCCCTCCAGGGTTATGTAAGGGGTTTAGCGATTAGGGTTCCTGTCCGATACTTCAGAGGGGGCACATACCTTATTACACTATAGTAGTTTCCATGTTCTTTTACATTATCCCGACAATATTAGCCCTGTATATTACCCCTATACCGCCCACCCCAAGAATTACTATATTACCCCTATATCGCCCAACATCAAGAATTACTATATTACCCTTACATTGCCCAACATCAAGAATTACTATATTACCCCTATAGTGCCCAACATCAAGAGAGAAGTTTAAGCGCAGGGTTTGGGTTGGAGGTCTCGGGGCGAAGAGATTGAGGTGGTCAGGCTTCAGAGTCTGCATCTGAAGCTCTAGGGTTTAGGGCTATATGGGGGTTTCCCAAAATTAGGGGTACCCTTTTGGGGGTCCCCATAATAAGGATTATAGTATTTTGGGAAACTACCATATGGGATATATTGGGATAATGGAAAAGAAAGTGGAAGCTACTATAGTATAATAGGGTATATATAGGGGTAGTGTAGGGGTTATAGGATCCTTGAGGGTCTGGGTGTTGTTAACGCACTTCAAGGCAATTATACAGGATGTACAGTGCATTACACATTGAGCCAAAACAGGAGCTATAGTCTGAGCTCCTTAAAGGGGTTTAGGTTTTAGGGTTTAGGGGTTAGGGTTTAGGGTTATCCGGGGGATTATATAGGGGACTACTATAAGGGTTAGTAGGTGGGATGGTAGGAGTTGAGACTATAGCTCACATGAGGATTGTCGACGGCTCATAAATTAGTCCTGTCCAAATGCACGGCCAACGCCTTCAGATCGACTTCGGCATTCACCCTGAGTTCTCCAGCTTACAACCCTACTCAGTTCCTTCAGGGTTTGACGTGATGTAGATGGAAAAAACTTGCCAGTATCAGGTTGACTGTCACCTTACTGTTGCTGAATGGGGAGCGAGGGCATCAATATGGAGACCAGTACTGTGTAGGGGATGTCGTAAGGAAGTCCTTATATACATATATAATGACAAGTCATAAGCGGCAATAACAATAATAAAGCCAATAACGATAACATAATAGTTCCCGTTTTCTTTGAGTGTCGTGAGCATCCACTTCCCCATTCTCCCTCAAGAGTCAGTAGTTTTTTGGAACACTCCAACGCTCCAAAGCTCTGGGGGTGTCCACACGAATTTGGGGGGGGTCCCTTTTTTGGGGTGGTTTAGGATTTAGGGTTTTGGGGTTTCAGGGTTTAGGGTTTAGGGTTTCCGAGGACATGGGTTATAGACTTTGGACTGTTTACAAGAGGAACAAAGCCTAGCTTTGGCAACTCCAATGTAGCACCAAAAGCTCGGACCCTGCAAAACCCTAAACCCTGACCCTAGGGTTCATTTTAGGCTGGATGTATGGGTGAACATGGTTTTTGGGATGGATAATAAGGGGCCAGAAAGGAAAGGTACATGCTGTGTCGATAGTAGATACTTGGAGGGTGAAGGCGCGATGGTAATAGTATGGGGGTTCCCTTAGCGCTATATAAACCCTAGATAACCCTATATAACTTATGTAACCCTATTAGTAAGAATATTCATCAAATCCTATCAGATCATTGACCTACTTGCTACTTCCTCCTGACCCTGAAGGTGCTTAAGGACCCCGACGTCAAGAGCTCGAATTAGGGGCCCCACTTCACTAATTCAACCCTATATAACCCCAATATAACCCCAATATAATCCCCATATATAGGCTTCAGGGTTTGAGAAGCAGTGTAAGCGCTTGAGGCTCATAGTGGCTATGAGGAGTGGGGTAAGTGTCTGGAGTAAGGCCGTAGCTATACCTCTGCTCCATGGACAACCTGACGTAGAACTCCCCACGAACCTTTAAGCATGAGCCTCTCGCCGTTCTTCCAGGATTGTTTTGGCATGAGATTTCATTGTGGCAGTGACCTGGGCTCGAGAGCTACACGGTGCACATGCAAAGCATCACGCAGATTTTGAAGGTACAGGGATGTGTGGCCCAAAGTTCCTCTTGTGCACATAAAGGAACCTGATGACAGCGACGGGGACACTGTTGCATAAGATTCATTATCCCAATCACAACCAATTTACAACCACTGTTACTCCCTAACCTTAAACTACCAAACCCTAAGCTTAAACCTGCGGGGTAAGGAAGCTTGAGGCCAGAACTTTGCACCCCAATCTTTCAGTGATAGTGCTAGGGTTATTAGGCGTGAAGAACCACATTTGGGCTTTGCAGTTTGAGGCCACTACTTCACAAAATACTGCTCTAGGTTCAGGGTGCGACTTGCCCTAAATCCTAAAACCCCCAAAATCCTAAAACCATAAAACCTAAAAGTCTAAAACCCTAAAACCTAAAACTCCAAAACCTAAAACTCCAAAACCTAAAACCCTAGAGCAAATGACGACGCGTGACCCAGTACGGGTGACTTTGCCAATCAATCTGACCTTACAGGGCCCGAGCCTGGGTTGCTCTTAAGGAACTTAGAACTAAGTTGCTTTAATAGAGGGGATATAGGGTATATAAGGAATTGATAGGAATTTAAGCAAAGTTACTATAATGTAGGGGATATAGGGTATATAAGGAAGTTATAGGAATTTCAACAAAGTTACTACAATGTAGGGGATATAGGGTTTGGGGTTTAGGGTTTGATATAGTGCTCAGGGTTTGAGGGTTTCAGGTTTAGGGGTTTGGGGTTTAATATAGTGCTTAGGGTTTGGGGGTTTAGTGTTTAGGGGTTTGGGTGTTTTCAATTTTGGGTTTAGGGTTTGGGGTTAGGGGATTTAGGGTATATGAGGAATTTATAGGGCATATAGGGGGTAGTGTTAAGTTACTATAGTATAGGGGGTAGGGTTTAGGGTTTGGGGGTTTGGGGGTTTAGGGGTTTAGGGTTAGGGTTTAGGGTCAGGGGGTATAGGGTATGCAAGGAGTTTATAGGGCATATAGGGGCTAGGGTATGCATCTAGGGTTTAGGGTTACTATAAAAAGGAAGCCCGAGTATTTACTCTATACCTTTATTATGGTAACTTGATTTCAGTTCCTTAACAGCAACCCAGGAGCGGTTGGTCCAAGGACGTCCAGGTAGAGCCAGGCACACGTGTCGTGGAGATTTTGAGATGCTAAGCTTAAGTTACTATATTGGGGAAACCCTATAGGGAGTAATTATATACAGGTATAGAGAGGGTTTAGGGTTAAGGAACTTTATTTAAGCTACTATATTGGGGAAACCCTATTTTTTAATATATATATATATACCCATTATGGTAACTTAATTTGGGTTCCTTAGCAGCAATAGGGATGTCATCGCGCATGTTTTTGTTCAGGTTTGCCGGTTTTCCGATAATGGACCGCTTTGCCTATTGGGATGTTTTGGTGAGGGCTTCAGGGCAGATAGCTGAAAATTATCAGAATTGTCTTCCTATATTCTTGGCATACTTCTCGTATAGTGTACCCTACTGGGAGGTTCAGGGTAGTCATACACAATTTTGAGGGCTTTATAATGGGGCCATACAGTGAGAATTGGGTTATAAACCTCCAAGTGGACATTTGGGGGTTTCCCTAAATTGGGTGCACCTTTTAAGGGGTCCCTATAATAAGGATTGTAGTATGGTGGGGTCTATATTGGGGTCCCCTTATTTTGGGAAACTACCATTTCGGGTTTGTAGGGCTTAGGGCAACAGAGGACACAACGTTCCGGACGTGCCAGACGGCCATCGGTTGCGTTTGGTGACGGAGACTGCGGAAGTCCTGAAGCCTGACAGTCGAGTTCTTGGCTTGGTATCAAGGAACTTGGGTTTTGGTTTGCCGTTAAGGAACTTGGGTTGTTTAGGGTTATGGGGTTAAGGAACTTGGGTTTAAGGATTAGGGTTCAGGGGTTAAGGAACTTGGATTTAAGGTTTAGGGCTCAGGGTTGTAAACCCTCAACCTTTAACCCAGCTACACTATCTCCATGGTAATTTCTCCCAAGTTTCTTAACAGCGGCCCAGGTTTGGGAACCTCAGGTCCTGACACTGGTTCAGTACAAGCATGTTGTTCAAACCTCAGGTCGGCCAGAAGCTGGGTTTCTGTTGAGGAGCTCCTAAGAGCTGTAGTCTAAACTCCTTACAGGGGGTTATGTAGGGGATTTTATAGGGGACTCTTATAGTGATTCTTAAGGAGATACTGTGAGTGTAGACTATAACTCATCAGAAGTTACTACCAGAATAGGGATATGCAGGAAGTAGCCGGGTTGTCTAAGCTTGGTGACTTCGTCTAAAGTTCCCTAACAGCAACCCAGGAAAGGGAAGAAAGATCATGCTTGAGATTTGTGCAGATCCCCTGTGGAGAAGCACAAGTTCGGCCCGGGGCCTTCCGAGCTTGTCGGTGCCTGACGGAAGTCGAGACGGAGTTGCTGTTAAGGAACTTAAATTAAGTTGCTATAATATAGGGAATATAGGGTTTGGAGATTTAGGGTGTTTAGGGTTTAGAGTTTGGGGTTTCAGAAACTAAGTTGCTATAGGGAACGGTATGCAGGGCTTATTAGGTAGTTACACAGGATATAGAGTATATAGGGTATATGGTGTATAGGGTCACTGTAATAAGGAAACCCTATTATTTATGATATACCCATATTATGGTAACTTAATTTAAGTTCTTTAGCAGCAACCCAGGAAATACCTGTGTCAGCGACCCAAATTGGGCTGAGGGCGTTTTCTGACTGTCCTGCCTTGCAACATGTTGAGATGCCCGGGTCAGTGGTCATTATCGAGAAGGAAGCTTTCTCCTGTTGCGGTTTAGAGACTGTTCGGCTTCCGGACTCTGTGACCAGATTGGGAACTCTGGCCTTCCGCGACTGCCATCGCCTGAAACAGGTGCAGCTCTCCGAGTCATTGACCAGCGTTGAAGCCGGGGTCTTCGCTTGCTGCTTTGCCTTGCAGACCATTCAGATTCCTAATTCTGTGACGAGTCTGGGACTCAATGCGTTCGGCTATTGCAGTGCACTGAGGCGTATCAGCCTCTCTGAGTCATTGACCACAATTGCCGACGGCACCTTCGTTAATTGCAGCTCCCTCGAGGCTATTGACATTCCCAACTCTGTGACAAGCATTGGGAAGTCTACCTTCCGAGGGTGCAAGATGTTGAGCCGTGTGAACCTCTCCGAAGCGCTAACCAGCGTTGCGGATGAAACATTTTCTGGCTGTGCTGCCCTTGAGAGCGTCAATCTGCCAAACTCGCTGATCAGCATTGGGAAGCTTGCCTTCAAAGGCTGCGTTGCACTGCGGAATTTGGAGCTTCCAGGCTCAGTGACCAGCATTGGGGCGAGGGCCTTCTCACAGTGCGGTGTCTTGGAGACCCTCAATATTCCTAACTCCGTAACAAGGATTGGGGACTACGCTTTCGAGGGCTGCTATCATCTTGGCCATGTGCAGATTCCGCCCTCGGTAGCGAGAAGGAGGAGACGAGGCGTTGCGAAACGCAGTGGCCTGAAGGAAGGAGCGTAATGCGGGTGCCTGACGAATTATTAACATTGTGGTCCTAGATCCTTTGTACCATTACAGTAAGGGGTACCTCAATTAGATTTCGAGATGATCGTGGTAGTTATTAAGCGCCTACAGTAGCCAAGAATCTGAGCACTTTTGAAATCGCTTGTCCTCAGCTTTTCTAGGGGTCCCGATAGGGCGAAGTAGGTACTATTGATTGGGGTTTATGGTTTAGGGCTGGGACCAAGTGTAGGTCTCATTGTTTGGTAGCGTCTCATGTTCGCAGAGTATTCAGAAAAGAAAGAACAAGGACGCCTCATGACATGTGCAGCATCCGCATGTTTTTTCTGGTCCCGAAATGTAATTGTGTTTTGCGAAACCCTTATTTTGTCTCCGCTTGATTAAAAGTATTGCTCGTACAGGAATGAGATTAACGCCAGTCAAAACCATCTGCGAGTTTTGTGACGGGTTTCGTTTCCTGGTGTACCTCGAAAACAAACGGCTCTCTTGAAGGAAGCCCGTGGAAAGAGGACGAATAACTTCGAGAAGTTACCCAAGTGTGTCAGGCACCCCCCCTCTTCATGACCTGATGCATTGCAAGACCGCAGTGCGAGCACAAAAAGCAGGAGCTGCTCAAGAACTTCAGTTTGTAAAAGGGTCTGCATCCTTATTGAGGACTGTAGCTGTAGCTTACCTGTTGCAAGGCTTCGGCACATTGTGGGGGGATTGGGTGTGTAGAAAAGGGCCGCATTTGCAGGCCCAAACTAACTAAACCCTGACCGCTAAACCCTCAACGCCTAAACCTGTTTATAAACAGGCCCAAACTAACTAAATCCTAAACAAGCCTAAACTAACTAAACCCTAAACCCCGAAACCAATAAACTAACCTTTGACTTTCAAGCCTGAGGTTTTGGCGTCGTGGGTAAGAGCTCCTGACTTTCGCATGTAGGGGTTGAGGGGCTTTTGGGTTTAGATTCGGTAGCTTCCAAAAAGATAGGGGGATCCCAATAGATAGAGCGCCAAATGCAACAACTCTTCTTATGGGGACCCCCCAAACAAGGTACCCCTAATTCTGGCGAACCCCAAGTAGCAGGGTAAAAGAGTTTGGGATACCTTAACCCCTAAACCATCTTCAAGCCTACACCCGATGTGTTCAGTGGAGACTGCTTAATAAGGATCTAGGGTTTTGGGTGTAGGGTTTAGGGTAGAGTTCTCTTACTTATTGTAGTAACTTGCATTTCAGTTCATTAACAGCAACCCAGACTAGAACTGAGCCAGACAAGGTAGTAACATGTTTGTTGTTGTCATTCTCGCTGTGTTTTACTTTGAATACTGGTGGCAGCATTAGCAGTAGCATCCCAGCAGTACCGGCACTAGACGTAGCAGAGCCTAAATCTTGAACCTTCAACCCGAGACCCGCAATCCATGAGCTTCTCAAGAATTGTCCCTGCACGATTGTTAAGTAGGGTGTGAAGGTTCAGTTAAGACTGTAATCTATGTATGTTCTGGGAATTCTCCAGAAGAACCCATCCCTAAACGCTAAACCCACAAAAGAATGCAGGCCCTTCCACGATGCAGTTGAGCCCTAAGTCGCCTGAGCTGACGCCACCCCCAAACTTGGAACCCAAATTCAGGGAACCCCAAGAATACAGCAACGATATAATTTGGATTTACTTACCAGGCTTCTTATATTCCTCATTGTTTTTTCTTGAGGTTGCCTGTTTGGAGTTCCTAATCAGCTCCAGGGTGTGCAGGGTATAGGGTTCGGGATTGGGTGTCGGGCATACACTTTAGGGTTTAGGTTTGGGGGACGGGGGGTTTTAGGGTTCATGATAATTACTGAGGGTCCGGGGGTCATTTGGCTTTTAAACGGTTTGATTTTTAATGTATTCCTGACATTACGGTAATTGGGACGTCCAAGTACTTGTAACCTAAATCTATTTTGTCTTGAGGGCTCAGGATTCAAGGTTTTTTTGCTACAAAGTTCAGGATTGTCGCTTACTGTGCAAAATGTTTGGTGTGGTTTTGCTTGGGGCTTGAGGTGGAGAGCTTACTGGCCTTAAGCGGGTTTTGAAGTCGTCCTCGGAAAAGGTTTTTAGACTTTAGGCTGTGGAATTTGTGATTTATAGCTTAGGGTTTCGGGGACGCATTTCAGATGGGTAATTTCTAGTCCCGTGAAGCAGGAAAAAAAACAAATGTTTGGACTTGAAATGCTGAACCCCCTTGTACCCTGAATCTTAACTTCCTTCCACCAAGACCCCTAAGCTCCAATGGCACTTATCTCAGAGGACAGGTTTAGGGTTTCGGCTTCAGGATTGGGATTTGGGCTTCAGGGTTCACAGTAGGGTATATAGGGTTCAGCGGTAGAAGGTTAGAGTGAAGGATTTTTTCCTTGACTTCCACGTACCCAATCCAGAACCGAAATCGGAGGGATGGCTTCGGGTGGATTACGGTTATTGAGAGTTTGGGGATGGCAATTTTGGTTGTAAACGTTTGACTTTGGGAACATCTTGAAAGAAATTAAGGCAATGGGGACTTCCTATGTACGTGTAACTTAAATTTGTTTTTGTGTTGTGGTTTTAAAGTTTGTATACCGTGTTTAGGGTTCAGGCTTACAGCTCAATGTTTGTGGCTATGGACTGCGAGATTTGGGGTGAGTTGAGTTGGAGAGCTTACGAAACTTGAGGGTGATAAGCCGGTAGTGAATGAAGTCTTGGGCATAGGCCCTACCCAGGATAACCAAGGTGCCTACACAGATTGGTTTTGTACCTGATGCTGTGGTATAACTACCCTTTTCCAAGGATGGGATGAATCCAAATACATTTTTTCGCTGCATTGCGAAAGACTGTCTAGCAGTTGTAGGCTTCTCTGCCTTCGCTATACCCGAAAGGCTTGAAAACAGAATATGAACTTGCAGGTTGCCAGCATGGGAGCAGTGCCTGAGGTCTGGATCCAAGGCTCTTATTGTTTCATGGCAACATGAGACCTAATTGTGCTGCTTCCGCTAAATGTACTGAAGAAGCCTGAACAATTAGGATCATATCTTTTTGGAAACCCGATCAAATCACAAGCTAGTAGACCCCATACGAATTGGTAAGGCCTCCGCATTACTTGTGCTTGGAAAAGTTCTGCCTTAAACAGGAAGCCTCGAACCTTAAAACCTTCACCCAGAATCCCTAAAAACAGGCTTTGGGGTATTATTTAGGGTTTTGTTGATTTTAAAGATCTCGTAAGTTCAGGCTTTCCATGTCCAAGTACAGCGCCAAAACAGATAAGACCATGAACCTTCAAAGCGCGGAGCGAATCTTACTTTTTCGAAACAAGAACATGCTTCTGCGGGTCTTAGCGTTTCTTGCTTATCTCCTCTAGAAATGGCTCGAAAGTTCCATACGTTATGCTGCCATGGCACAAGGGGTTGGTTGTTCCCCTAGCCACCCTTGAGCCCCACATGCAAGAGGAGATATGCACTTCTTAGCTGGTTGGAATCTGTTCGTCCAACTAGGGAGGTGAAGGTCTAGAGTTTTGGGCTTGGTTGGGGTCTGGAATTTTGAAAAATTAGGGTTAGGGCAAGGAATGAAAGGGGAGGATATAGGGAAAATTCCCTATATTCTGAAGATTCGTTTCCCTAAGGAGCCTGCATGAGATGCTGGAAACATGTGGTCATGCACCTTTCTTGTCCAGACCGCCCATATCAGGGCCGAAATCTTTTGAATTGGTTGGAAGGCCTCTGGGAATTCAAATTCAACGGTCTGGAGAGGAGGCCGTTCGTCGAGAGATTGCAGAAAAGGGAAATCAGAATTTGAAAATATAGTCTAATTGCAAAAAATTCGGAGATACAATATCATAGATACGGGTGAGATTTGGCCAATAGCTATTATTTGATATTTTGAAATGTGCTAAACCCGGATTTCCATATTGAAGGTTACCACGGCCGTAATTCGCTATTGACTATCTTCATATTGGCTATCGTATAGCAGTCTGAATTTAAGAAGCTGACAGAAGATTCGGAATGGAGTCGTATTTGTTTAATATTTTCATTTTGATTATATTAGTTGATGATTTTCGTTCATAGATTGAATAGATGATAAAATGTTAGGATTAGCCCGCTGCTTAATATTTAATTGAGAAAATCTTTAATGAGAAAGTCGATGATCAAATAATATACAAGCCCGCGCGTGAATCTCGATGAACTCCCAAGATTTTTAAGACCGCACATATAAATTCTGATAGACTGTAGATCTCTTCCCCAAATCTTCGCGTTCTAGCAAGCCGCTGGGCAGATAGCCAAAGGGAGATACATAGCTCGAAATCTTGGGAAATTTTCAGCCGCGCTCTCGGGTCTATGTGCTGCGCCGGGCAGCCGCGCAGATAGGCAAAGAAAGAAATATTACGTAGAAAGCCGCTCCGGAGACAAGGGTCGCACGACTCCGCACCAAAAATCTCGGAGATTTTAGAGTCTCTAGCTTTTCCGAAGGGCTTTAAAATCTCCGAGATTTTAGAGTCCCTAGGGAGCCCGCAGGAAGTATTTTAAAGGGGAGTCGGAAAATTTAGCTCGCGCGCGAGCGAAATGACCGCAAGTGGCCGCGCCGTAATATTGAGATTTTAGATTTCTATATTTCAAATATTTATATTCTTTGATATTTGAATTTATTATAGAGAAAAATTCTTTATTTGGTCGTATGGAGATTTTTCTGATTTTATAATTTTGCAGAATGATTTATTTTCATGGATCGGTTAGAATTCGTTAATCGTCTAATTTTCTGATTGAAGATATTTAGATATTTTTGTATTATCGATTTTTCATGATTTCTTCTGAATGAATGATTTATAAGATATATATGATTGAGTATGATATACGAAATATATATATTTTTTGAGTATATAAGATATATATTAATGAATATAGAATCTATTCTTATATATATTGATATAATGATTTATAAAAAAGATTCGTATATATAATAGATTTTGAAAGAAATAATATTAAAGAATATGTTTGAGATATTTTTTATTTATTGAAATAATGATGATACTAATTTTCTGTAGATAATATTTTATATGATTTCGGATAGCTATTAATGACGTAAGTATATTCGTCTATTGATATATATAATGATATTTTCATATTGGCGGAAATTTTATAGAGGAAGGATATTGATGATTTTATGAAGAAAAATTATCGTCGGTATTAGGCGGTTTTATTTGGGAAAAAAATATATTGAAATGATATTCGAAAAAAATTCAATGATTATTCGATTAATGATAATTTATAATGAAAAAGATAAATTATGATTAGGAAAATCTTAAATTCTGATATTTAAGAAAATTGAAAAATGATTATATAAAATATTGGAATTTAATTGAATTTATAATGATAAAATTAATTATAATATTTGATATATGAATTATATATGATCTTCGTTTGCTCAAGATTATAAGAAAAAAATAATGATTTTTCTAATACGATATTATTTATCTGAAATTATACGCTCCGAGATTATCATCCGAAATTAAATATGAATTGATTAATTAAAATTATGAGGATATTTTTATTCGATGATATACAAAATATTTTATATATAGATATAAATACTTGAGATTGTATTCTGCGGTAAAATGTCGAATTTATTGAATGAAAGCGAAAGTGTCATCGATTATAAATAGCATATATTTATATATTTTCTTATATATCGTATATGAATTTCTAATATATTGAGAATATGAAGATAAATATATTTATGCAAATGGGGTCGGAAGAATACGTATATAAATTAATGAATATTTTTCTTTGGAAATATTCTCGTTATCGGATAAAGGTAAACCTAGATGGGACGCGTTTTGAGCTTCGTATCAAATTGGAAATGTTGTGGTAAAAGTTGGAACACGCATGATTTTAGGAGCAGATATTCGGTAGAACCAATGTTGTGTACGCCTTCGTTTGCAAATTATGTATGAGGCAGCTACTAAATCCCGTATTTTTGCGCCCTGCGGGTCATTTATATGGCGCGGGCCGTGCGCGGACCCTGCGCGGACCCTGAATAGGTCTTGAGCAAATTTCTGATAAGTCTCTTGCAGATTTACGAGGTGATATTGGCAGGTCTATACCTGTCCAGAAGCATCTTTCTAAAAAGATTATAGAAAGCGATTTTACGCGGATCCCATACGCATTTTTAATGAATTTATTAAAAGAAGGAGAAAATCTCTAGAAAATGAGATAAGAAACACGAATCCGAATATATATTCCTCTCATATATATATAATAATGATAATATCCCATAATTTAAATTATTTAGAAGATTTAGATTCCGAATCCCTTTCTCCTCTTTCTCCTCTTCTCTCTTTTCTCTTCTCTCTTTTTCCTCTTCTCTCTTTTCTCATCTCTCTTTCTCCTCCTCTTTCTTTTCTCATCTAATTTTCTCCTCTTCTCTCTTCTTTCCTCTCTCTTTATCCTATTCTTTCTTGTCTCGTCTCTCTTTTCTGTTCTTTTCTTCTCTTTTCTTCTCTCTCCTCTCCTCTCTCTTCTCCTCTCTCCTCTCTTTTCTCCTCCTCTCTCCTATCTCTTATCTTCTCTCCTCTCTCTCTTCTCTTCTCTCCTCTCTCTTCTTTCCTCTCTTCTCTTTCCTCTCTTCTCTCTCCGATCCCTTCTCTCCTCTCTCTTCTCTCCTCTCGTCTATCTCCTATCCTCTCTCTCCATTCCTCTCGTACCTCCTCTCTCTTCTCTTCTCTCTCCTATCTCTTCTCTCCTCTCTGATATCTCCTTTCTTCTATCTCATAACCTTTCTCTCCTCTCCTCTCTCTCTTCCCTCCTCTATCCCTCTCCTCTCTTCTGTCTCCTCTCTCCCGTATCCTCTCTCTATTCTCTTTTCTTCTCTCCTTTCTCCTTTCTCTTATCTCATCTCTTTTTTCTCCTCTCGCCTCTCTCCTTTCCTCCCTCCAGAGGCGAGTCCAAAAAAGACGTTAATTCTGTATTTCGCGACCACCACGATCTTTGTGAGGATATTTTTGAGACACGAAGACCCGAGACAAGTCCAAAAGTGACGACAATTCCGACCCCCGGGATCCCTGCGACTATTAATATTTTTGAGACGCGAAAACCCAAGACGAGTGCAAAAGTGACGTCAATTCTGGGTTTCGTGACCACGATCCCCCCGATCCTTGTGATTGTTGATACTTTTCAGACGCGAAGACGCGTGACGACAGTTCTGCGTTTCTCGATCACGACCATCCCGATCCCTGCGACTCATGATATTTTTTAGACGCAAAGACCCGAGACGAATCCAAAAGAGACGACAATTCTGCGTTGTGCGAGCACAACCCCCACGAGCCCTGAGATTTTTCACGCTGTTGAGACGCGAAGACCCGAGACCAGTCCAAAAGAGACGACAGTTCTGCGTTTCGCGACCACGAGACCCCCGCACCCTTTGACTCTTGACGTTTTTGAGAAACGAAACATAAAAAATGAGGGACGATTCTTGAAACGACAATTCTTCTGCTACGAAATCGGGAACATCCAACGCGAACCATATGTGGTAATTGTTGTATCAAATTTGATATATTTATAGGTCGACGCGTCTTCCTGCGCGTCATTTATATTGCGAGTCCGCGCGGGAACCTTGCAGGTTCAAGGAACAAGGTTATTTACGTGGCGCGGTGTGCGCAGGTCTCTATCAATCTATCAAAAAGCAACGTGGTCCATTTATATGGCACGGTTCTATGCGGGTCCTGCGTTACGCGGATCCTACGCGAAATCCAGAAGAAGGGAAAAATTTTTGCAGAAGGAATCCCAGTGTATCACGTAACTCATTATTATTCAAAAATGTCATTTATGGGTCCATGTAGTCTTTTGTATGGTATGGTTCCTGGCTGGACTGTATGGGTCCCTTGCGCTTGCAATGCGGATCCGTTCCAAAGCCATGAGAATGCCATTTGGCCCCATTATGGACACGGGTCATGAAATGAAAGAATAAAGGATAAAAAATTTATCGAATTTAAAAAATAATACAAACAAAAAAATAAAATCCAGAAAAAAATATCAAGAAAAAAACAAAAAAAATGAAAAATCGAAGAAGGAGACGGGTTCCCGAGCTTTTTCGAATTCTTGTTTTTGTTTTCCGAATTGCATGAATCTTTCAGCTGTTGAAGTGCTGTCATGCCTTGCAGCGTGGTCATTTTTTCGTCTCGAAATTGCTGGAATAATTTCAAAATTTTCTTTGTTTTTATTACAAATCGTTTTTCAAGCCCGCAACCGTCCAAAAATATTTGATTTTCCGTCCAATATTGCAATCACGTGCAAACCATGCCGCAATTTTTTGAAAAATCAACGTTTCATGTGAAACATTTTTCACAAATTTTAATGCAACAGTTTTGTACAAGATTTTGAAAAATCCCATCAATATAACCATTAAATTTTTACCAATTATATCAAATACAATTTTTGAATACATGAGTGTTCTTTGTAAAACAATATTTAATTTTGAAATCCTGATCGAGTTAGAATAAATAAAAAATTTGAATACAATTTCAAATTTGAAGAAAACACATGATTTCAATCAAAATATAAGAAATCGTAGAAAACGTGTTATATCTTGATAGACCCCACATACCAGTATTACATGGTTGGGGATTTTCCTAGGACATACTTTTCTTGATAATCATAATTATGTCATTATTCATTGTCAAAAATTCGAAAATACGAATGATATAAAAATATTCAAAAAAAATGTTGAACAACTTATTGATTAATGAAACCAAATGCAAACACGTGTCACGCACACAAAATGATAATAAACCACAGGAGCAAAACCACTCGCGAAACCTTGGTCCGGGGTCATCCCTTTCTCCTCTTTCCTCTGATCTCTGTTTTCTCTTTTTTTTTTCTCCTCTTTGTTTCTCTCCTTTCTCTTTTCTCATTTGTTTTTTCTCCTCTTTTTTCTTTCCTTCTCTCTCATTTCTCTCCTCTCCTCTTCCCTCCCCTGTCTCCTTTCCCCTCTGTTGTCTCCTCTCCTCTCACCTCTCTTCCCTCCTTTTTCCTGCCGTTTTTTTCTTTCTCTTATTTCTTTTTTCCTCTTTTTGATATCCTCTTTGCGTTCCTGTCTTTTTGTTCAGTCCTGTCTGCAAAGGCAAATCCAAAAAAAAAGTTTTCTGAATTTCACAAACGAGACTCATCATGTAATTGTTCAGAGTCTTCAAACGCGAAAACAGAAATAGAATAAATGAAAAAGGTTCACACATTTTTTTTTGATACAAGAAAAAATCAAACGCGAACAAAGCAGGAAGCGATCGACTTGAAACACATAATTGGCTTCTCGGTGTAACAGAACATGCCGTCTCCCTAATCACCTGAAAAATCCTGAACCTTTGCTGTTTGAAAATCCAATTTTATTGCAAAGAACATTCAAGAGATCCGAAAACATAAACACGGGTGGGTGAATGTTGTCCCTTAGCCATTGTTTGATATTTTGGGATGTGATAAACCTGGATCTCAATGTTCAAAACTAGAACGGCCGTAATGCTTTATTGGTTATCCTCATATTTGTTATCGTATAATTCAAGAAGATGACAAAAGATTCGGAATGGAATTGTATGTGTTGAATATGTTCTTTTCAATTATATAAATTAGATTTCAATCATAGATTGAAAGAGCGCTAAAGTCTTTGATGAAAAAATCGAGAATCAAATACAATATCTTCAAAGAAAAAATAGTACCGAACACAAGAATGAAAACAGGAATCATACTTCTGCCCCAAAATTTCGCGTTGCAGCAAGCCGCTCTGCAAATAAACAAAAAGAAACACAAGTAGCTTGAAATTGTGGAAATAATTCAGCCGCGCACTCGGGACCATACGCTGTGCCGGGCGGCCGCGTAATTATGCAAATTCATGAAGGCGCATTTTGCGTTGAAATGCCAAATTTATTGAACGAAAACAAAATCGTCATATGATTCATGTGATCGCCTAATACGAAAAGGATATGATGATAATGCATAAATGTAAATGCGACCGGAGGAAAGCAGACAAAAACTAAATAAATATTTTTCTTTTACATTAATTTCAATTTGGGATAAA
>CAJNIZ010047933.1:0-27503 GCA_905231905.1 Symbiodinium pilosum | reverse complement strand
TTTGGGTACCCTACATATTGGGTGCCGGATAATAGGGACTCCAAAAAGGAGGATAATTTTGACAACCACCCATATAGGGGATTCTATAGGGCTTAGGGCTTAGGGTCCAACCTCCTTAAAGGGGTGCTTCTATTTGGGTTTAGGGTCTAAACTGCTTACAGGGGGCTTATATAGGGGAATAGTAAAGGGGTTACTACGGGGGATACTAGGAGTTTAGACTATAGCTCGTACGTCCGTCAAATGACAACTTCTCAAACCAAAAAAACTTAATAATTCCTGACGTGAACCCCTATGATTTCCCTCTACCCCGTGTATATCCCACGAGTCTCACAATCACAAGCTTCCCTTTTTGAGAAACCCCCATATCCAAATACGCTGTCCAAATTCCCAAACAGTAGGGTATTCAGTATCCAGTGCTAAAGTTATTAAACTTTTCAACTGGCTTGGTAACTGGCCTAAGCCCCAATCCCAACCCCGACAAAATTGGATTCTTCGATATCTAAAGCCACTTTCTTGAGGGAGGGTTCGGATTATCTGATGTGCATTCCCTATATGAGCTACAGTCTAAACTCCCTAAAGAGGGAAGGTTTGGGCCCTTCAGATTTCAGACCAAATCTTCGGATGCCTGGCGTTGTTGCAGGCTTCGGAGCAGGAAGAGGGCCAGCCTATGGAGTTTTCGGCTTTGAGCTGAAGGTTTAAGCTCCAGGGCTGCTTTAGGGTCTAGGGTTTAGGCTTTAGGGTTCATATGGTGGATACTAAAAATCCTGCATGACCCTAAGTACCATATACCGGAATTATAGGACTATAGTCTATAGTATATTAAGGTCATGCAGGAATTTTAGTATCAAGAATAGGATCTAGGCTTTACCCTAAGGGTCCAAGGACCCAAATAATATGGTTTTAGGGCCAAATACAATTAATATTATAGTATTTGGGCCCTAAAGCCATAGTATTTGGATCCTTGGACCCTTAGGGTTAGGGTTCATAGGATCTAGGATTTAGGGTTCAGTGTATGGAGCTGGTGCTGTTCCGTATGTTCTCAGGGTACACGGGTATGTCAGCCAAACAGAAGTTGAAGTTGGATTCCCAGGGAGAGGCGAGGCTATGTGCCTAGGGCTCAACGTGTACGATCTCCACTTCCCAAGAGTCTATTGCAAAGCATCTTTTCCCAATTAGCAATGCTTCTCCAATGTAAAAAAAACTATCAGCATCAACTCTTCTTCGAATGGATCGAACCACCTAAACCCTAAACCTAATCCAAACACGTCAGGAATCTGACCTCAAAAGGACCTGCCAGCATTCTCAGCCAAAAAAAAGGGTACCTGAGCAATCAGCTCCTGTATCAACAGCTCACAACTTACAGTAGAGGCCAAAACGTTGCAACACCGGCATCCCCCGAGCGCGAGACCTAGGAAGATGGGAAGTTCGACTAAACCGGGAAGTACCAAAACAATAAACCCTAAACCCAAACAACCTTCTTTCCATGCTCCCTTTTGTTGCGCTTGACTGCCAGACTTGGAATGCTAGACCCGAAGATCCCGAATAGGACCTCAAGTGCTAAAAAATATGGCCGATAATACGCGGTTTAGGGTTTAGGGATAAGAGGAGATGTATAAACCAGCGCAAGCAGACGCGTTGCAACATCCTGGGTACTTGAGGCATAAAACAGGAAACCCTATTCTTTGCCACACGCCCATGCGGTGGTATAGTCCCCCTTAAGTAGATAGATATTATTGGGGTTATAATACAGGGATAAAGGAAAAAACATGGAAACTACTATATTATAATAGGGTATATATTGGGGTTATAGTCCCCCTTAAGTAGATAGACATGGGGTATACGGGGATCTTATTATAATCTACCCAAAGCCAAACTGTATCTACCTAAGGCGGACTATAACCTAAGCTAAGTTCCTTAACAGCAACCCCATGTATTAGTATCCACATGAGATTGCTAGGGGAACTCTATGTCCACTCTTTGTAGTTTTTTGGTGGCCGGCATTTTTCAGTAGCGCAGATTTTGACACACTGCCAGCACTTGATCTTAAATGCCAAAAAAAAGGCGACCCTAAAAGCGTATACCTTAAACCCAGAACCCCAAACCCGGAATCCTAAATCCAGCGCCCTCAGCCCTAATGGTGCCAACCAGTAGCTGCCACTGGCCGCCCTTATCGCAGGCGCTCAGGAGGCTGCTGTAGCCTTTCCCAGACCCCCAAAGGGATCTAAAAAATAGATGCCCTAGAACCATATGGGAAATTATACAAGGATTATATAGGGGTTATAATGGATTTATATAGGGGATCTGAGTTTAGATCCTCCCAGGGGTCTGGGTCACCGGAGGTTCAGAGTGTAGACGCGGTGTAGAGTGTGTGTTTTTTTGCGGTGGCGGGGGCCCTAAACCCTAAACTCTGAACCCGAGTGAGGTTTTAGGGTTTAGGGTTAAGGGTTGAGGTGTTTAGGGTCCAGGGTTTTGAGTTTGGCGTCTCAGGTTTAGGATCCCCAGCTGATTCCATAAATCATGCAGCCAACAGAGGCCTCAAACCCTAAACCCCTACAACCCTAAACCCTAAACCGAGTCACAACCTTTACATTAAACCCTAAACCCACTTGAATCCCGTAAGAATAAGCAGACCTGGCCTCCCTTGGTATCTCGTCCTCTCGAAGTTCGGCTGGCTTTACACCGTTGAGGACTGAAAAGCCAGGCTGCTGCTAAGGAATTTAGACTCAGTTAGTATAAAGTATAATAAGGAAACCCACTAAACCCTAAACCCTGAACTCTAAACCCTTATTTAATTTATTCCCATATTATGGCAACTTCATTCGTTTTGAAGCAACAAACCAAAGACCCTTGACCCCTAGTTTAGGGTCTAGGGGGTATAGGTGTTGGGTCTAGATGCCCTTGAGTTGTTGTCCTTAGATTCGAGAACCGTAGCTGATGTTTGGAGCGCTTTTCCTGGATAGAAAATTTGAGCTTCCAAGTACTTAGATTTGCCAGAATAGAAAGGATGTCCCACACAGGCTGAAGGCTAGATCATGTCCTGTAAGACACCAAATTCACTGCGTAGGACTGCAGGATTGCAAGAATAGCGTTTGGGTGCAGGGTGTAGCATGGTAAAGAAGATCGAAGCTACATGAGGGTTAGATAGGGACTACTAGTTCAGAGCTCCAAGGGGAACTTGAGATGTTGACCTTTCGTGGGGGCTGCGGCTTGTTTGGCTTTCGGCCATACTATTAACCCTTGCTTACAAAGCACATGGCATCCCGGCTGTGACCATCCAGCTTCCCGCGCCCTGCATTCCCAAGTAGCGGAACGTCTTCAGTAAGAATTCGCTAGCCGCTAGCGAAGGGTCCTTTTCAGAGCCCTGCACAATACTGGGCCGCTGTTAAGGAACTTAAAGCAAGTTACTACGATAAGGAAACCTCATTATCCACCATAATAAGTGCAGCCTTGTCGCTGATCTCATTTGGCCGAACGTCTGCCCGCAACATACGCTCAAAGATGCACAACGCCACAGTCCACTGGCCTGACTCCGTTGGACGTGTTTGGGCTTAGTAACGGGGGGTGACATAGGGGGTAGGGTTTAGGGTTTAGGGTCTAAACTCCTTAAAAGGGGTTATATACATGAGGAAATGTTCTTACTCACTACGTGGGTTACTAAAGGGGACAGTAGGAGTTTTGACTATAGCTCAAGCCATCTAACCAGTGATGGCAAGCAGGGGGAAGGTGTTACAAGATGAAGGCATGCACAACAAAAACATGACATGAACTTGAGCGAGGTGCCGCTCTGCGCACAAACGTTGAGAACCTGCAGTTGCAAAGTTGCTTGAGGGTTGAGGAAACAAGTCATACCGGGGGCTGGCTAAACAGAATAGCTAGGCGTTTGAAGAGTTTATGTTGATACGTGTAAATGCTCTTAATCACCTCCCCCTTGTGAAAAAAACCTCCCACCACCTAATATGAACAAGATTCCCTGTGTATGTTATAGTATATGGGGAATATTGATATTAGGGGCCTGAGGTTTTTATAGTACGGGGAAGGGGTTCATAATCACTGGGACCAAATGAGAGACATGTACTATCAACTCTCCAGTTCAAGGCCACTGCAATAGAGAGAATCGTCCAGGATAGCGTTGCAAAGTGGCCCTGGGCAAAAACTGTTCAAGGCTAAATGAGGAGCTCAAAATCCGCAACCATAAGCCACACCCTAAGCCCTAAACTCATATCCCTCAAACCTGCTGCTGGAACCCTAAACCCCCTGGCTTTAGATCCTGCGCCCCGAACTCAAAATCCTAAACTCAAACCAGGGTCCTACCGTTCATGCACAAAATCCTACATGACCTTAGAATATTATAGTACCATAGTTCCCAAGGTTTAAGGGACCTGGGGTCATGCAGGGTTTGCGGTATCCCATGTACTTGTCTTATTGGCACCCAACAGGCGCACATCAGTTTGGGACTCAGGGACGGGAATTCTTCGGCAGGCCCCTTCGCATGCTCAATCCACTGGCCGTAGTTTTAGTTATACTAGGCTATATAGGTTGGTGTAGGGTTAGAGAGGGCAAGCCGGTGAATGTACAAGAAATAAACAAACTTCAAACATGAGAAGGACACACTAAAAGATGAGAATTTCAAAGATCAATGAATAAAAGAGCAGGAGGGGAGACGCCTCACATTCAAAGCAACAAAGACTAGCTGCAGCTGCAGAAGTTATTGTGGTGCAAGCTTGATTCTCAAGATCAGAAGCCCTAAGCCCTAAATTCCTCTCTAGGTGGCTGCTTCTATTGGGGCCCGCTATGTACCATCGTCCCCCTGTAGGGAGACACTCCACGGTTTTCAGCAAAACTGAGAACCTCAGATGGGGCATTAAAAAAACGGGGCGTCGCCAATGTATATCCCAAACTATCATGAAAAAGAAAGGCTTTATTCTGGGAGACAACCAAACAGGACCCCGGTTTGGGGACGCTCAACCCTACACCGGGAACGTCAAGCAGCCGAATTGTAGGTGACTGTGTCCGGCAGAAGCAACCTCGCAGACCGCGCACAAGCTGATACTCTTACTTCTGGTTAGCGCAGACTGAACAGACGGAAAAAAACAAAAAAAAACATGGAAACTACAATATTTAGGGGGAGGGTGGGTATATAGGAACTACTAGAGAGATGCATCCCTTCATTCCTTGCTAACCGGAAAAATTAGCCTCAGGTTGGAAGTGAAGGGCCCTTAGCTTACATGGGCGCTTAGCCCTTTCAGATGGATTCTTGGGGCCCAGAAGGGTAAAGGGTGCATATATATATATACATATTATTGTACATAATAATAATAACGAAAATAATAATATATATGGTACATGCTATATAGCGAATCCAAGATTAGGGCCTCTGGTATTGACCTTAGATCTGACCCTAAACCCGAAGGACTGGAGGCCATGGTTCTCAGGAGGTTGAGGGTTTAAAGGCCCCGGCTTGGGGATGTTTGGGGTTTATGGCTTAGGGCTACAAAGGTCTAGGGTTTAGGGCTTAGGGCTACAAAAGTCTAGTGTTTAGGGCTCTGGGCTACAAAAGTCTAGGGTTTAGGCTTGGGGCTACAAAAGTCTAGGGTTCAGGGCTCGGGGATTCTTCCTCAAGCCTTAAACTTAAAAGCCTTAACCCAAAACCCTAAATAGTAGTTTCCATTTTACTTTCCATGATCCTAGTATAACTTCAATATATCCCCTAATATAGTAGTTTCCACGTTCGTCTTCATTACCCTAAACCCTAAACCCTAAACCCCTGGTTGTAAGATCCTCAGTCGGGGCATCTAACTTGGGCTTTTGATTTTCGGGCTCTGGAGTCGAGAGTCCAACAACAGCACTGCAAACCAGAGGGTTTTAAAAAATCAGGGATCAGGGTTGCAGTTATAAGTCCGTACATTGAGGACTCAAGTATTCATGGATCTGTTGATACAGGTCATCTGATGTTTTTGGAGATTTATTGCGAATGCCCGCGTGTGGCATCAGGATGCGGAGAATGTGTGAAAGCCGCAGACTCTGGCCCTCGAGAGTCAAAGTCACGTGCAGTAAAATCAAATAGGTGTATCGGGTGATCCCAAGGAAGTAGAAGAATCAAAACGGTACTATGGGGGGGGGTTAGGGACTCACATGTTTTGGTAACTTTGTCGCACATCCCAACACTTTTGAAACTCAGCTTAGACGTGCCAAGCCTAAGTTAGCTTCAACCGTCCCCAACCCACCACTAGTGGTACAAAAGGCGTGTAGAAGGACCCAGACATAACTACCAACCCTAAACCGTAAACTGTAAATCCTAAGCCCTAAAACCTGAACCTTAACAATGTTTTGAACTGAGATCTCCTTACAACCCTCTGCTTTGAATCCTTCAAAACCCAATGGCCAAAATCGGAACGCATTATTTTCCTTTTTTCCCCCAAATGAGGGGTACGATTATGGGGGTCGCCACAATAAGGATTACAATATTTGGGGATCTGTATTTGGGTTCCCCTATTCCGGAAACTACCATTTTAGGAGTTTGTCAACATTTCCTTAACTTTAGAGGGCCCGCAAGCATCCGGTGCAATGCCTACATTTCCCAATTATCCGTTTCGGCTTTTTGAAAACAAAACCCATGTTTGGGCCCTGAGCAACCCTGAGGCGCGCATGAATCATTAGGGTTTATGGTTTAGGGTTTGGGGAATCATGCGCAAACGTCTTGTATGCCGATACAATGTTTCTGCGCATCAAAGCCTTCTTTTCTATGGATCTCATCTACCTAAGCCCTATACCAATCATTCTTGTTTTATTATTAGTAGTACCCCAGGCTAGAATGGAACTTGAAGATTGACCCTTTCAAGACTACCATCCTTTTGCAGGGCAATGTGTGGGGTTCTAGGTGAATTCGGGGAGGATAGGATTCAACTGTAAACCCCGAACTCCTACCCTAAAAACCCTTGAGCCCTAAGCCCTCAACCCTGAAACCCCAAACCCTACTCAGGCTAACCCTGTACCATAAACCCCTACATATGAGCCATGGTCTAAGCTCCTAGCATCTCCCTTCATAAGCCCTATAATCCTCCCCTAGATAATCCCTATGTAACTCCCTAAAGGAGATTAGACCCTAAACCCTAAACCCTATTTCCTATAGGCTTCCATGTTTGTTTAGGCTTTAGGGTTTAGGGTTTAGGGTTTATGATAGGTTTAGGCTTTAGGGTTCATAATAGGATTTATAGGGTTTAGGGTTTAGAATTTACAGGGTTTAGGGTTTAGGATTTGTAGGGTTTAGGGTCTAGGATAAGCCTCCAGGTCCCCTTGAACCCCCCTGATATCAAAACCACCCCCACCCCAATGTGAAACATTCCCGCTAGGGCAATTTACAGTACTTCGGGAACATTTACCGCTACAGGTGGTGGGTTCGACGTGGCCTTGTTGGCATAGCGACGAATAGGTCCAAAGCCCTTTCCCAGTCGGCGTCCTTCGGCTGAGACTTGGGTAGGTGTTGGTTCAGGGTCTGGGGGTATGGTTTAATGTAGGGGTCCAAGGACCCCAATAACATGGTTTTAGGGCCCAAATACCATTAATATTCTAGTATTTGGGCCCTAGAGCCATATTATTTGGGTCCTTGGACGCTTAGGGTTAGGGTAAACCCTTAACCGTAACCCTAAACCGCTTAGGGTTTAGGGTATAGGGGAACGCCGGACTGAAGACCTTACACTGGTTTGATTCTGCCAGAGGATGTGATAGTCGTTTCGAAGCTGTGGTCCGTCAGGTCCCGTGCTAAACACCACAGATGCTAATTCAGTGAGAGGAGTTTGCTTTGCAGGCGGTTCTAATGCGAAGGGTGATGTATAGCTACAAGCAACAGCCCACCCTCGAACGTGGGCTTCCTAAAAGAAGTTTTTCGTATGGGCGCCGACGACAACTTGACTATACGGGCGTCTACTAAGGATTGGATAATTTTCAGTAACTCCCTGAATGCCGGTCCCATAAATTGAGGTACCCCCAGATAGACACCAAAATACTCTAGTCTAGTCCCTAGTACAGTAATACCTGAAACTCTGAACCCTAAATTTGAACCCTTCTGGACGAAAATCTTTGAGCCATTGTCTAAACTCCTGGTATCCCCCTTAATAACCCCTATAATAGTCCCCTATATAATCCCCTATATAACCCCCTTTAAGGAGTTTACACTACAGTTCTCTGGGTCCTCAGCCAGGGCAGCTATGGCTGAGTTGAAGCTCGTTGTGTCCAAGGATAAGCCGCTCGACGCGGCCGCCTGTTGGGGCTAAGGGTTTTGGTTCGGAGTTTAGGTGTTAAGGTCTAATGTTTTTTGGGGGTTTAATGCTTAGGGTTTAGGTTCAGAAGTTACACCTATAAATTTTGTGTTTGGGCTTCAGGTTTACGGCTTTTGGGGGCTTAGGGTTTGGGTGGGTAAGGCGGCGAATCAGCTTACGGGAGCTTTCCAAATTCGAGTCCCCCGCATGCCTCACTTTCTGAAAACCCATGGTACTTCTACACTAAAAGGGGAAACCTCAATGTCTTCTGATATCCTTATATAATATATTCGCTTATTCCTTACTAACCACCAGTAAGTTTTAATCTCAATGTCAAGATTGGTAGCGTGGGGCTTAGCCCTTAAAGTTGCTTTGGCTTGGATAGTCCCCTAGATATAATTTTAGGGTTTAGGGTTTAGGGTTTAGGGTTTATAATAGGCAACCCCTAAGGGTCCAAGTACCCAATAATCAGATACTTACCCAAAACCTATACTGTAATTACTATTACGCAAATCGCAAGTACTAAATGATTGGGTGCTTGGACCCTTAGGCAACACTAATGTGGTCTTTCATGTCCATTGTGAGAGAGTAATCCTAAACCCTTGACCTCTGGTTATAACTTGGGTTTCCCTGCCTAGGGCTATAACTTGGGTTTCCCTAGGTTGCCGGTGGGGCCGGTGGGTTCTTAGTTGAGGGGAAGAGTCCCGGAGACGTATGTTCCCTAAAGATTCATGGAGAATATTCATGGAGCCTAGTGGAGACTTAGCTAAAATGCAGTTCTTTTATGAAGGGCCTTGGGAAGGGGAGGGCGCTGTAGCAACACTGATAGTGTAAACATCGGTAGGCAGCACAGGGATATGCTGAGTCAAGCTTGATGACACAATGTGAATCGGTCTTACCTAGCTGCTTCAGAAGTGCCCCTGCCTGTAAGTGGCAGTGCGGTGATAAGACTTGCAACCGTATGCATTCTCAAATAGCTCTGAAAAGCCGTTATTGGACTGCAGTTCTGGTCCCGCTGCCTGCGCAGCCACAAGTGTCAGAGCGCTTTTCCTAGAGAAATGGAAGCTCAACTCCCTATTGCACTTATCAAAGTGGGTATTTCGCGTACTCCCGCATATCCCAAAATACTCTTCCAGACATGTATTGGAAGTCCCTGTAAATGTCAAGGACATGGAAACGAGAGAAGGCCTCCAACATCCAAACAGAGTGCCGCCAGCGACTCTGCTGCGTGAAGGCGCTGATGAGGCTGTTGTAGGTGACAATGGTGGGTGTGGTGGATGCCTAGGGAATGGGCTTTAGGTTTAGGGTTGTGTCGTGGGCACCTATAGGAACCCGACGCATATACGGCTCAGGACTTCAAGTTGTGGTGTGGTATGTGCCTAGCAGACCCGAGTGCATCGGATCTAGGATTTGTGATGTGGCGGGTACCTGGCACCCTACCCAAAAACGCAAGAGAAGCTTCGGACAGCTGTACTGTTTGGCTCAACAGGCTTAGAACAGGTGAGAATGCCTCAAACAAAACGCATTACGCAGTGTCATCAGCTAGCGCAACTTCTTGGAATTGAGGGGTAATAGGAAGCACCAGTGAAGATAGGATATCAGAACAAGGGCCATTCAAGCAACATGTATGTGATGTACTTGATCGCGTGTAGTTTGGAATCTCTCCTCCTTGCAACACTCCTTACCCCTCCCCCAAAAACTTGATACCTTTACTAAGCCCTAAGACCTAAAACCTAAATCCTAATCGCTGCTCCCTAAGCCTTAACCCCTAAACCCTAATACACAATCCACAAACCCTAACCCCAAAACCCTAATCCCCAAACCCTAATCCCCAAACCCTAATCCTTAAACTCTAAACCCCAAACCCTAATCCTTACACTCTCTACTAGAATCCTACATTCGCCAGCCCTGGCACGTAGACCATGGACTCGGTCACCGCCAGCGCAGAGGCCCAGGAGCCTACCTGGCAGGGACTTCAGACTCAGGGTACCACTGTTTAGGGGGTTAGGGATTGAGATTAGGGTTCTCAATTTAGGGCTTAAGATTAGGGGGATTAGGATTCAGGGTTCAGGCTTAGAGTTTAGGGATCATGGTTGATTAGGGTTTAAGGGTTTAGAGGCTGAGGGTGTAGGTCTGGGAGCTTTGGCTGGACACCATTCCAGAAGAGGCCAGAAGAGTTTAACAAACCCCCTAGACCCCGAAACCCTGAAACTAGCTTAGGGAAAAATCACAAGCTGCTCTTGCAAGCAGATCTGGCTCCCCGGCCCTTTGAAAAGGTTAAGCTTGGGTATTGCCCCCCACTGTGTAACAGTTGGGTAATATTGATAGTATTGTTATATATAGCCCATAATTTGACCCCTAATAAAGACAGACGGGGTAGGGCAGTTCCAATTTTAGCGTCCGGAGTTTGTTCTTTTCTGGGTGCTGCCTCTTCCAGTAACAAGCTATACGAGGGATACTATCAAAGGCTGTATATGTATATATATATATAATATATAAAATTTCCAACTAGTTCTGAGGGGGTAGAATCCTAGGTATGTAGCTTGTGAGTCTGGAGTTGGAAGTATGACTTGATCTCACACCCGCATTAGGTTGAGGCCTGGACAATTATCAAGATCATTCCCTGACAGCCCCTGTACAAGAATAGTATAGTATATTCCGCACAGCCCTACTCTAACCAAATGAGCTATAGTCTTAAACTCCTAGTATCCCCCTTAATAAGTCCTATTCTACTCCCCTAAATAACCCCTTATACAACCCCCGTTAAAAGACCCTAAACCCTATTAACCCCTTATAAGGAGTGTAGACTGTAGCTCAAATGGGTCCCCAAGTACAGTGCACCAAAACCCAAGCCAGGGCTCTCATCTCTATACACTAGGCAATCCACACGGAACTGCGCGGTTAAGGCTTTTGGGGTTTAGGGTTTAGGGTTGGATACTGCCCTCACTCATTAGCAGCTGGATAATCATTACAATACAGTGATATATAGCCCTTAATATGACCCCCCCATATGAGCTGCAGTCTTAAACTCCTAATATCCCCCTTAATACCCCCTATAGTAGTCCCCTATATAAAGCCCTAAATAACACCCCTTTAAGAAGTTTAGACTGTAGCTCATATGAACTGCTCATGGGTGGGGGCAGGACCCAAGGTTTAGGATTCAGGGTTTAAGGGTTTAGGGGTCTAGGGGTTTGGGGTTTAATTAGGGTTTAACATCTTCCCATTGGGGCCCAATACGTGCCTTGCAGGGTTTTGTCGGGATGCTAAGCCATGGAGGAATGTTTGCGAACCCCCTTCCCCTAATATTAAACCCCCGCAGCAACTCCCCCCCTATATTGAATCCTCCCATTGTGGTATATTATGATATACCATTGGGAATATTTGATATTCGGGGGTGTGGTGGTCTAGTATCGCTGGAAGGGGAGCAGTGTTACGGGCTTCGGGAAAATCGCCTCTCCGCAGGCGTTGGCAAGGCTGTTGCAGAGCACGACATTGGGACGAATCCTGATGGAAACTCTGCAATGCGGCAGTCATGGTCAATTGAGGAGTTGTTGAATGTTATGTTGGTTATATGTGCCTCCATGTGCAGAATATGTATCCTAAACCCTAAACCCTAAAACCTAAGCCCCTAAACCATAAACACTCAACTCTATAAGGCATCCCTCAGAATCCCTCCTTCATAGAGACCCGAAGCAAGTCCAACCAACGCATCTCAACATCCAGGCTGTTTTTGAGTCTCAGGGTTTAGGGTTTGTGCATCTTTCTCCAGCGCATGCCCGCTTCAACTAAGGTCACACTAGGGCCCGACCGGGAATGGACCAAGGAAGTCTTCAATAAGTCAATCCTAGATATCCTTCTCTTGCAGCTCTGAAACCACCAACGGGCAACCTTAACCCGAAGCCCTAAACCTGAAACCCTAGTGTGAAAATCCTCCTACCTCAAGCTCTAGACCCTATTAAGAACCCTAAGCGCCGAACCCACACATCCCTCCAAAATCTGCGCAAGCCCTTCATTTGTTAAGCTTACCTTTGGTTAGCTAGGAATGAAGGAGATCCTTCTAGTAGTCCCTGTATAACCCATTCTAGTAGTTTCCATTTTCTTTCCCATTCCTTCATTCCCACCCTAAACCCTAAAACCCTATAGTAGTAACCAAAGGCAAGTAGTTGATATTGCTCATGCTGAGGCACCCAGCTGCCGCAGCCACAGCCACGATTGCTGCGGACCTTGGTTGTGACTTAGACCACTCACCCCTTATATTCCCCCGTAAGTAGATAGAATATAGGGTTTAGGGTTTGGGGGTTGGGGTATAGTCTCCCTGAAGCACATAGAATATGGGCTTATATAGGGATAGTGGAAAAGAAAATGGAAACGACTATCTAGGGTTTAGGGTTTAGGGATATAATCCCCCTTTAAGTAGATAGAATATGGCGTACATGGGGATCTTCTTATAAGATACCCAAATACCGGGTCAAACCATATTCTATCTACTTAAGGGGGACTATATAGTAAAAGTTGCCACAACAGAGAATGGGAGTCATGCTAGCCTCGTAATGAAAACATTCACTGCGAGGGGGAAGGATCCAAAGTGGGGCACTAGATCTCAGTTCAATTTCAGCGAAGGCTATAGGAAAATCCCACTGCATCTCATGGATCCAACTATTCGCAGAAATTGAACAACTCCCAAAGCCCAATTCTAAAATACCGGTGCTTAAAGGTAATCTCTGTAATCCCTGTATCATCCTCTTATGCCATAAGGACATGATACAGGGATTATAAAGATCCACCTTATGGACTCCCCCCTCTCCCCCTTGCAGACCAGCGAGTAAACTCCAAGCCCAGGGACTGCTTCCAGGGTCCCAGCGCCCCGCCGAAGCTAACAATGTTAGGCACGACCTAACCAGGTGTCATGGGTTTAGGGTTTAAGGTGAGACCCCAATATGGACCCTCAAATACAATAATCCCTATTATAGGGATCCCCATCAAGGTACCCCTAACTTTGGAAAAAAACCTCAAATACAGAGAGATGCAGAGAGTCGCCTTGTCGTCACCCAAAGTAAGATGGGTTCAAGGTGACACTTTCAGGTTACACGTCGTTTTGGCAAAGTGTATAGGGACATTTCAAGCAAAGAGGGTACGAGGATCTCCCTTATACTTGACACTCCCCCACTCAAAGGGGACTGATGCTTGTAGATTACTTAATGACGCCTATAACTTGCTTATGAATACTTGGAAGCTCTTTGACTTAGTAAGTCCACTTACCATCCCCCATACATTGACCCCCAGTATAAGTCCCGGAACGGCTGCTACTAAGCAGACTTACTCAAGACAGTCTCCAGGTATGCCGATTCCACCCGACCTGTAGCCCAAACGTATGTATGGACCTGATAAACACTTCTGTTACTGGTTGTTGGTCAGGAATATGGGAATGTAATTCCTATAGACTTCCCACATCATATATTCCGTATTCCCTGCTAACCCTCAGTGAGTACTGTCGTTTCTAAGAGCAGTTGTAATACGTTTCGCGTAACTTGGACGCAGGTAGGGATGTCTTTAATAAGAGGATTTTCATAACCCCCGACCACCCAAAATCAGGATTTTTCAAAAATCGCATGATACTTATATCATCTTAAAAAAGGGTCCACAATTTGGGGTTGGGGTTTGAAAATTCTCTAAACCCCAAACCCTATGCCCTAAATCCCCTTACCAGCGCCTTACTAGCCTTTAGTCTGTAGCAAGCTCCTCTTCTAGCTGAGCTCTCAGTAAGAAAGCAGGTGCCAGCACCCTCTAAAAAATGCGCATAGTCTGAACTCCTTAAAGGGGGTTATATAGAGGATTCAATTGGGTTTAAGGTTTTGGATTTAGGGTTTAGGGTCAAAAATCCTTAAAGGGGGTTATACAAGGAATTACAGAGGGGACTACTATAAGTGTCATTAAAGGGGATACTAGAAGTTTAGACTATGGCTCAAATGCAACAGGCTGCTTGGGTTTCAACTCGGTTCAAGGTACGTGCTTTTGGCGTAGAGGCCGAGGATTTGAACATTCCTGTGGTAGTGTTTGCCTGAAAATTTGCAAGGATTCCTCGTCTCAACCCAAAAAAAGCCAGAACTTGCGTTTTTTTACCATGCCCATCAGTCGGGATGCACCAAGGGGGATTGGTAGTTCCCTAGTATCTCCCCCGCTTGAGCCCATGCCCCTTAAGGACATGATAATTTTGAGAAGAAACTTTCAGGTGAAAGTTCCCAAAACTACCAGACCTCACATGGATCTATTCGCGTTGACGATAGCAGATTTCAGAAGGCGCTTTCTGAATACAGGGATACCAGGATACCCTCCTGGACACCTGGGATATGTCAGGGATGTAGGGGGACTATAGGGGTCCTTCTTTGAGACTATATACCCTCCCCCTGCAAAACAAAAACGAACCGCCCAACCCCGAGTAAGTAATTCGATTGATCCTCAGATTCCCAATATGTTACATGACACAACGGGAATATGCTTTACTAGGGGGTGGGAAGCGCAGCGACTGTATGGGTACAGGGAGCGCTTGGGGCGTACCTTCCACGTTTCGTTTCATGCCAGTTCATGGGTACCTCTGGTGGTGAACAGTTGTGCTTGTACTTCTGACTCCCATGACTACTCCCCCTGCTATTTTTTGGTACCTTTGCCGTCACTATGTTTTGACCTCCATTGCAGTTTACATCAACAAAAGAGTTGCAATGACTGTGGCCACTGCTTTTATCAGCCCCAAACCCTGGTCCAACTTTGTTTGCTCAAGGTCACTACCAGTCTCTGTCATGAATGGCCTCCCGTCGCAGCGTGGCCAGCAACGCAGAAGCAACGGCCCAGTAGCCTCCACGCGAAGCAGCAGCAACCTTCAAAGATGTGTGCTAGACTTATCCAACTATGTGAAGATACTACACGGAGAAAAGACAACTGTGGGTGAAGATGTGTGCCCTGGGGCTAGATCCTAACCTGCACAGCCCGATCTCCAGAAAGCCTTAGCGACCATGGAGTCTCAAAGAATCTGAGCAAGAATCCTTCCTTAGCCCACGAGCCATCCCACAAGGTACAACTTTTTGGGGAATCTACTCTGTAGATTATTCTTGGAAGTTCTCCAAACTAGGGGCCTCTTGAATACCCCAGAGGAACATGGATGTTTCTCAAAAAGCGATGGACTTTTGTGGACACTGAAAAAATATGCAGATTTCAACGAGATTGTCCCCTTGAGGATTCTCTAGGGATGTGTTGTAGGATTTAAGGTTTGAGATAGTGGAGAATAAAATTGAAAAGAACGTGGAAGATAAAAGAGAGACAATTAGACTATCACAATGGGTAGCAACGAGGGCATTAGGTGACACAAAGGCGAGCAAAAATGATGGCAGTGATGACTCTGGCAAAGCCATGAAGGGCGACCAACTTTGCATGCAATTTTGCATTGCGCGCCACTGCTGCACAGGGACAAGTTTCACCTTTGCTTGTTGCTGCAAGTGGTTGGGAGGTAGTAGAGGAGAAAGATAACCAGAAGCTGGGTTGCTGTTGAGGAACCTAAATTAAGTTACTATATTGGGGGAACCATATTAATTACTATATATACCCATTATGGTAACTTAATGTAAGTTCCTTAACAGCAACCCAGGAAGTGGGGGTCAAGGGCAAGGGCGGCGTCCACCTTACAAGCCACAACCCTGATCAATGGCCCCTCCCTGGGACAAAACATGCTTTATTATTAGTAGTTAGTAGTATTATTATTGGTATTGGTATTATTAGCATCATTATTGTTATTATTACTATTACTATTACTATTATTAGTATTATGATTACTGTTATTATTATCTTCAAAAATCAATGCTGGTGCCGTCCAAGCAGCTACGCCGTTCCGGCAGACCACGCTGGCCTGCAGTGCTTGGGGGTTAATGGATTATTCGCGATATTGTTCCAAGCACCGCACACAAGTCCATAGCTGGTCTTCACTGTAGTTATCCTACTTACAACCCCACTTCAAGCGACCCATGACCTTCCAAGCATCTGCAAACATGAAACATGTCCAGGCTCTTCGCCTCATACACTGTAAACTCCCCTTTTGACCCTAAACCCTAAACCCTAACAGGATAGCAGTCAAGGCGTCTGTGTCTTCAAAGCGAAGTCACGTGCCTAATTATGGTCCGGCCAAACTCCTCTGAATCCCAGCTGCGTAAATCCCAAGCCCACCCAGTGCCACCCATTCCCATCATGCACCTAATAACTACCAATAGGATCTTGAAGTCTATTTGAGGTAATTACCCTGTACTACTGTGATCATCCCAGCACCTGGGACCAGAATGTTGATAGCCATCCATGCCCACGCATGATTTGAGCTTTTACGTTGATTATATAGTAAAGGCTTGACTCTCTGCATCCCCAATATCATCTGATGTCAAAAACCTCGCTGTGGAAGCCTTACCCCTAAACCTCGGAACTAACTCCAAACCGTCAACCATGCTCTAAACCCAATGTACAACGTAGATCCCCAGTAAGGCTTCCTAGGACCTAAGAATTACCGAAGAGTAGTACGGTATGACATATGGGGGCTTCCTCTTTTTAGATCCTCCCAGTTGTCTGGGAGGCTGTTACTGGGTTGCTGTTAAGGAACTTAATTGAAGTTACTGTAATAGGGACACCCCATGATTTACCATATAGCCGCCATTCTCGTTCCTTGACAGCCACCCGGGTTATGAACACCTTAGCCAAGTGTCTTTTGGCAGGCTGCTTTCGCCAAGGTCCAGCGTTTTTTGCCAGGCCCTGAATGCATCGACCCCTCCCCAAAAACAGGTGGGTGGGGTCAGGACATAAGGATTACATCTATCACAAAAAATAGCGGTTGGGTTAGGCCCCCACCCAGTAATAGTGGAAAACTAGGACTATGTAGAGGCACTAGTATAATTACCAATATCTTGTGTGGTCACTATTAGTGGGTGGGGGCAATGATGATGATGATGATGATGATGATAATGATGATGATGACGATGACGGTAAGGTGTTTGGATTAGACGCCCTCTTCCCAAGGCCCACGCAAAAACAGGCGCACAGTAGAAACCACACGGCCCACCACCAGAAAACTTTCATCTTACGCCATGGCTCAAAAACGTAGCAAGGGTGTCGGCTAGATAAAAACTACAGTCGTCGCTCCCTAACCTACCAACACAAACGGAGTGGCTTACCCTAGGGATCCAAGTATACAAATAATACCTACATTGGGCCCCAAAGTCTGTAAATATTACCTTGAATTTCATGAAAACATGGTCAACTCATAGTCCTGCAGATGCGGTTCTCTTCCAGGGGAGACATGCTCTCTCCCTGGCTGAAGCGAACCACTATAGCCGAAAACATCCCGCATGTTCCAGCACCCAGTCTTCCATTTGTGTACGTTTCTACGACGATGTCTCCGCCCCACTCTGCACTGTTGTCTCACCGCTCGTAGGATACAACGATTTCGCCAGCTTCGATGTCCTCTACGTAGCCTCGACACCCATTAACGCATGTTTCTTATCAAAGTTCGCGGCCTCTGGCGCTAGTTTTAACCAAAGCCTGAAGTTCCACGACCCACGTATTTTCGCCCGATAACCCCAGAGCTCACAAGCTGCAGAAGGTCCAGCAACTGGACCCCCACCAACACTCGTGTACCCTTGCAGCCCGCCCAGTCAACGCACCCAACCGAAACAAACCTAACTGGGTGGTACCGAAAAAAAAAACCGGTCAAATACTCCCAACCATACGGAGCAAAGTTTGTTTGTGTGGCACCCTCACGGGTATGGAGTTCGTCACGCTTTAGCAAACCATTTTTGTGAGCCACACATTGCGAAAAAAACAGCCAAGGCACATCCTAAACAAGGCACCCAACAAGAAGACTGATTGCGGTTTTGTCCACACCACACATGTGTGGCCGCCCCCTCGCCCAGCATCAAACACCTCGCAACCCCCTATTTGGGTTTCTAAAGGGAAGATTTAATGCTACGTCCGTGCGGGGGTGAGCGTGTAGTTTAGGGGGAGTGGCGGTTTAGACTAAACCCTAAACTCATACTCTCTGCTAACTTGTAACTCCCTGGTCTCACCAATCCTGGACTGTTCCCTGATATGCAGGTTTCCGAGAATTCGGGGTCCCTTTTAGGGGGCCCGTCCTTACAAGAAGGACTGTAAAAACTTTCGGTACCTAAGCGGGACTGCATTTTTTGGAAGCCCCATATGTTGGGGAATCAGCAAAGGCTGGGTAGCTTCTCTCACTGGCACCTGTCTTAGAGGGGAGCGATGCAGCCCCTCCCCCATCAATAAAGGTTGCGCCCCAATGCAGCCCCTCCCCCATCAATGAGGGTCGCCCCCCACCGCCCTTCCCTTAAAGTTTCGCAATCATATCATCACTGCGAGTAGTTCACACTTGCAGTGACCCTGCTTTAGCCCCCAAGACCTTAAACCCTGAACCCTAAACCTAGAACCATATGAGCTATAGTCCAAACTCCAAAAATCCCCCTTAATAACCGCTATGATCATCCCCTATACGACCCCCTACATAATCCCCCTTTGAGGAGTTTAGACTAAAGCTGATATAAGCCAAGGGGCGACGGAGCTGCTGCAGTGATGGCGCTACTGAAGCTGCGGGCCTTGAAGGCTGTGAGTCTAAGTGGTAGCTTCCGTACTTGGGGGGTTTGGGGTTTAGGGTTTAGGGTTTAGGGTTTAGGTGTTTAGGGTTTAGGGACCTAAAACCACTATAGTGGTTATCGTGGCGACTCCAAATCACGTACCCTTGATTTTGGCAGACACCCACATGGGGATGAGAAGCCTTTGGGGACCCTGGTGATCTATAATGGTGTGTTGTGGTAGATTTCTATAAAGGTTTCTAGAGTGATAGTTTTGAGACACTCCTAAGAGGCAGTATCTTGCATCAGCTTCGGTCAAGAGGGATTCGCTTCCTACTGTATCAAGGGCTGTTAGGAAGGACCCCTGGAAGGGACCCCTAATCCTACTATCTTAAATATACGCCCCCGTAAACTAACTGGAACGTCATTAAGGGTTCCTCCTGAAGTGCCCTGGGCTGTAGTGCACAACGAAGGTCCATAATCGGCTTTGACGGCAGATGTGGGAAAATGAGCCATTTGCGCCCTGTACCCTACACTGGGGCAACTGAGTCTCGTTCATAATCCCGAGTGAATGCCCTGTTGGGTATTTTCCCTACAAAAAAAGCCCTAGACCCGAGCCCGTTTCTCAGAAATACATTGGGATCTTTATCCGGGCCCCCCATCTATGGAAGCCACCACGCGACAGAGGCAAGAGGAATGATTGGATGAAGCCCAAAGCTCTAGAGTATATAGCCCAAATCTTTGCGGGGATGTATACACACACACACACAGAGTCAGTATGTATGTATGTATGTATGTGTATGTGTATGTGTATGTGTATGTGTATGTGTATGTGTATGTGTATGTGTATGTGTATGTGTATGTGTATGTGTATGTGTATGTGTGTATGTGTATGTATGTATGTATGTATGTATGTATGTATGTATGTATGTATGCATGTATGTGTATATGTATGAACCTACATATTCCTATCATACTCAAAAAGGTAACTGTTGTTGTTGCTGAGCTGTTGGACCAGGGACAGTGGGCGCCAGGAGCATGTCCGGCATGTGGCGAAGTAGGTGGCAGGCAGGCCTTCACAAAACCCTAAACCCTAAANNAACCCCAAACCCTAAACCTACCTTCTCTTCCTATGGCCAACTTTCAGACCGTCAGCTTCAGGGTCGCTACAAGGTTGCAACTGTGGTCACCTAATATGACCCTCTACCTCGATTCCTGGGGGCGTGTAGGGCCCAGGGATTTAGGGTTTAGGATTTAGGGTTTAAGGTTTAGGGTTTAGGGATTTAGGGTTTAGGGATTTAGGGCTTAGGGTTTAGGGATCAAGGCCCCAGGGATTTAGGGCCCATACTTTGGACCCTAGAGTTGGAGTCTTGGGGCTAGGGATTAGGGCTCAAAGGCTTCAGGGTTTGGATTTAACTGGGTTAGGGTTCAGGTTTTGATTATGGCTTAGGACTCAAAGAGTCCACATGGGCACCTCTAGGTGAAAAGGCAACCTTACCAAATGTGACAAGCCGACCGAGTGTCGGTGTTTCTAACTCCTAAACACTAGTCACTAGACCGTATGGCGCCAGGGTGTGGGGTTCCTAGAGTCCCTACAGTGACTGTTGGGAGAAGCATGGAAGCAGTCGTGCTAGCAGGATCCACGTTGGAACCCTCAAAATGACCACTCAGTATTAAGTGGATCGGGCTGTGCTGCGCCGGTGAACAACTGCTCTGGAGGGAGAATCTAAAGCAAATGGCTTGGACCTCTGCAACTCCCAAAGTAGCTAGGGGACCACTCCCAGTCTTCAACAGAGGACTTGTAAGAATTCAGATTTTTTGGTTCAGGGTTTAGGGTTTAGGGTTGGGCTTGAGCAAAAGCCTTGGATTGATACAGGAAGGCCCCCTGGCTGTATATCTCGACGTCTGAATCTCATAACTACAATGTACAGGCCTGATAGCCATACTGATTCGCGCTATAGCCCACTTCTAGCCCAACTCAGAATTCCACAGACCCCTGGGAAGATCTGGAAAGTGGAGTGCCCAGCTTGATGCCATCTACCTACTACTACTGGGAAATTTCTAGGGTTCAAGGCTTAGGGATTTTTGGCGGAAGCCTTTTCCACAAACGAAGGGGTATCCTGCACCCTGGCCTCAGCACTGGGTTGATGTTGAGGAACTCAGGGTTTCAAGCTCAATCACAGGGCTCAGGATTAGCGCTCACTTTGTGTACCATATGTATCTGAACGGGAGGTTTGCTGGACACTGGTGCTGCCTTTTGTGGGCCCTGATGTCAACTAGGATTAATACCATTCCTTGCTATGAAGTGCACCGTATTGACTCGGTCATTGTTGGGTATAGCTGGTGCACCTTGTGCTACACTAAATCCAAAACCAAGAACCGGGAATATGCGTAAACTCCCAAAGAGGAAGCTGTTCTGCTGAGCATTTCTTGACCCCTCCCTTCACCGAAGAAAGCCTCCTAACTTGAAGCGCTGTGGCTAGTCGGGGTTGCTGTCCAGCGGCTAAAAACTAAGCTACCATGTTATGGTTATACAGTAAATGAAATGGGTATTGGTAACTTATTTTGGCAGTTTTCATAGCAGGGGGCCCAGATGTAGACACCAACATTTGATAATCTTTTTATAAGGATCACAAAAAAGGGGCCTTAATTTTTGGAACCCACCACTTGAAACCTAACCCTGAACCCCTAAACCTTAAACCCTAAAGTAGATTCCTCTTGCAAGTGGCCTCCAGGAGCTCGCAACTGCGCAGGACTTCAGCGCGCTGTTGCAGCCTATCCTGAAGTTCTGGGGCACGGTTTCGGGTCTGGGGGTTTGGCCCCCAGTATCGTCCCTTAATCCCAGGGCCCCGTAAACAAAATACATATGATGTTAGAGGCCCATACCTACCCTTCAGGGCCACCAGGACCCCCTCAGAAGGCTAAGGCCTCACGGTAGGGGCCCATGCTGCCAACCGGCCCTTAAAAGCCTAAACCCCTGTACTCCCCCTCGAGTAGATAGAATATTGGGGATATATTGGGATAATGGAAAAGAAAATGCAAACTACTATTTGGGGTTTATTCGAATATACCCAAAGCCATTTTCTATCTACTTACGGGTGACGATAAGTTTAATGAGGATATGGCTGATGCCTTTAACTCAAATGTATGAACAAACACCTCATAATGGGCTCTGGGCTCTGAAAAAAGGCTATGCCGTTGGGGCCAGGCCAGGCTGTGCAACCTTCAACTTATGTGTTGCCGCGGGTGGAGGAGCGGGGCTAAGCCCCAAACCGCGTAAACACATGAATGCCAAAACTCTGCCATGCAGAAAGTTCAAGCCCGGCGGGGGGGGTGGGGTGAGGGGCAGTGGCCTATCCAAACCCCAAACCCTAAACCCCAAACTCTAGGTATCCGCTCCTTCACGCATCAGTAGCTAACCCCAACCTCTGCCTCTTATGGCTGCATCTCTAAAATACAAAGGTGGCATGGTCCTTGTTTTAAAGGCCACCCCCAAAACTTACTGGGAGTTCGTAGGGAAGAGGGGAACATATTATTTAGGAATTAATATGCGGAGGAATCGTATTCCCTTATTCCCCACTGACCCGCAGTGGGAACATCTGACAAACAACACCTTTACGGTTTCCCGAGATACCCAGTCACGGCGCCTGGGTAATTGTAAAGTTGTTTAGGGCTTTAGGGTCTAGGGAGTCTAGGGCTTTAGGAATTGGGGCTTTAGGTTTAAGGTTTGATGTTTAGCGCTTAGGGTTGCATGTCAGACTGGGACGAGAAACAGCAAGCTATAGATAGGAACTTCTCCTGGAAGGATGAGAATCTCCTGACCTAGTCTGGGTTGCTGTTAAGGAACTTAAGTTAAGTTACCACAATGGGTATATATAGTAGATAATAGGGTTTCCCTAATATAGTAACTTAATTTAAGTTCCTTAACAGCCACCCCAGGTACCTGGATGGAGGAAATCTTGCACCACCCTACATACCATTGTAACCTAGCAGGTGCAGTAGATTTGAGTCTTAATAAACTCGTATTCCAAAGGGTCCATACTGGGGTACCCTAAACCCTCAACCTAAATTGTTTTTCCATTTTATTTTCTAATATCCCAATGTAACCACTATATAGCCTTTTTTGAAATCCTAGACCCTATCTTCTATCGCAGAAGGCATCCCTGTGTGTAACTGAGCATCTAGGGAAAAAGAGATCAGGAGAAGCCTGTATTCTGAACTTAGCTCTAAACCAGGGGCCAAAACCGTAAACTGTAGATCCTAAAGCCCAAATCTAGACCTCTAAATACCTACTTGCCTTACTTAGGAACTGACGTAGCGGCACACAGTAGGTACATGCTCTGTATAGGTATAGATCCCCGAGGTTATAGAGCCCAGGCACTCATCAAAGGAGACTCCAGCTCGCAGCGCCATATCGAGCAAGATGGTAGATGTCTGCCAGGCTCCTTGTATCCAGGGCTCAGGCATACGCAGGATCCCCAGCCCCTACTCTGAAAAGAGGCCCTAAACCCTAAAATGTATATGTTAATTTCATTTGTGGGCATTGGGGCTCTAGGGAGGGTATGGGAGGGTACGGGCCTAGGATGTGTTCGGGTTTAGGGTTTAGGGCTCGGGATCCGGGATTTAAGGTTTGGGATTCAGGGTTTAGGCTTCCCTCCCTCAAGCCAACATGGAAGCCCATAAAGCCTGGTTGTTTGAGGCAGACTAGTTCAAACAGGATCCTTGTTGGAAGATTCCATGTCAGCCTGGGGGAGAGTAAGTTGAGAATGCAGAAAGGGTTTGGGGTTTAGGGTTTAGGTTCAGCGCTTACAATGTCATTGGGGCATTCCACAACTCGACTTCCCGTGCAAATGCTGCTGCTGGCGCTAAGTATCGATTGGCCATGTGTGTCTCTTAAGAATGCGTGATCCCCTAAAGCCTAGACCCTAAACTCGGGTGCATTAGGAACTTACGCGGGTCCATCTTCAAGAATTCTGGGAGTCCGAAGTATTGATCCCTCTTCGAGGAATCCTGATTTGCAGAGACTAGCGATGTACGGGTGAGCAGACGGGCGTGGGGTTGCGCAGCAGCTGGTCATTCTATGGGTGAATGGGTAGACTCTACAGTAGTTGCGGTTACGAAGCATGATGGGTGGTCAGATCATCCTTGACTGATTTGAGGTTATCCGAGGCTTCCGTTAGATAATGGAACTGAACTACAAAGCTTGGACCTAAGGACCCCAAATCTGAACCCCCCCTCCATGTTAACCCTAAACTCTAAACCTCAAACCCTTACAGTTCTGGTCAGTAGCGAATATGGGAATACATTATACAAGGATTATGCGGGGATTATATTCTCATATTCCCTCCTAACCACCAGCGAGAAACAGAGGCAAACCTCTTCGCACAACCTCCAAGGCAAAACATCTTAAGCCCTAAACCCTAAACCCCAAATCCTTTGTCATGAGCCCGCCTACCTAAACCCCAAATCCTTAACTCCAAATGCCCAACCCCAAGCCCTTAGTCCCAAACCCTAAGCCCTAGGGGCCTGGTGGGGAGACCCATGGGGAAGTTTATCATGCAGATTCCCGATAGTATCCTCAGAGGGGACACTATTATCATATAATCGCCCTAAATCCAAGACCCCAAACGCTAATTTAGGGTTTAGGGTTTCTTGGTAATGAACGGTCCTCTAATATATAATGCTACTCTATTGGGAGAGTTCATTCTTGGGCCTGGGTTGGGGCTTAATTTTTTCGGGTTGGGGGAAGTTCCTTAGGGCCCCTATTTTGGGAACTCGACATGACTCAGAATTCGTACCCCTAAACCTTATAGACCGCTATAACCCTATATAACCCTGTAGAATCCTGCAGACCGCTATATAAAACTATACAAGCCTATATGCCCCCATGTAACATGATATATCCCCCGTAAACCCCTACATGGACATGATGTTGAATCCCTAAGGGTCCAAGGACCCAAATAATAGGGCTTTAGGGCCCAAATACTATAATATTAATGGTATTTGGGCCCTAAAACCCCATTATTTGGGTCCTTGTTGGACCCTTAAGGAGTGCTTAGTATCCTCTTGCCGCGCAGGCATTCGCGCACGTATTGAGGCCAGTTCTGTCAAGAGCAACTCCTGGATATCGAAAGCAGGAGGGTGTAGGTGCTTAGGATCTTTGGGGTTTAGGGTTTTAGGGTTTTAGGGGGGTTTAGGGTTTTAGGGTTTTAGGGTTTTAGGGTTTTAGGGTTTGGGGTGTAGGTGGTTGGGGGCTTGGGGTGCAGGGTAGAAAAGAGGAAATGTGTTCTTTTCCTTGACCCTATTGTACACTAAACTGTGTAGCCCAATGAACAGATTGCAACAAGTGTGCCCTTTTTCATCTCGGTCAATTGCATGAAAGGACCCAAGCTCCAACAGAGGGTAGAGGAATAAAACTAGGCTTCCCTCGCAACCTCATACCCTAGACAAATCATAAACTAGGATCCCCGGCAACTTAACATTAACATTAAGGAGGGCAGCCTTTTTTGCATAACTCTCTTCCCCAACAACCAGCGCTGAAAAAAGCTCATAGGCACCCAAAAAGAACCCCAAAAAAAACTTGAAGTTCTTCTAGTGGCTAAGTAAGATAACCTTGTTCCAAACCGAGACTAGGGCCTCGTTGAGGAACAGAGGAAACAGATCCAAGCCTATCGCGCTAAGGTTTGAGCCCTAGGGTTTAGGTACACTCCCGGAAACTAACATGGAAACCCAAAAAGGGCCCCTATAAAGACTACAGTCCTTCTAAAATTGTACTATATGGGTTTCCATGTTAGCTTGGGGGAGTGTAGGGTTCAAGGTCTCGGGGTTAGAAGCAAAAGGCTCTTTCGCGCTGTCGACCCATCACACAAGAATAAACCTCTGCTGACCCTTTTATCACCTGCTAGAATCTCCACATGACCCTGGAAACCCCCCTATCCGTTTGTGAAGATTGTAAACCGAACCTAGGGGTCCTCTTTGAGGATTCTGGGAAATTTTGAAAACATCTACTTACCTGGCAGCCTAAACCCTAAACCCCAAGCCCTAAACCCTAAGACCCTAAACCCTAGAACCTAAACCCTAAACTCTAAACATCTAAACTGCGGTCCTGTTTGCTTTGAAGCTGCTGCGAGGTGGAAAGCGAGTTGCCACTTGCCAGGAAGGCTGCCTTGTGAAGTGCATGGTGTATAGTCCCCCTTAGGACAATGGAAATGAAAATGGAAAGTACTGTTTAGGGTTTAGGGTTTAGGGTTATGGGGTATATGGAGGAGTCCCCGTTTAGTAGATAGAAACTACTATATTATAGGCTATATATTGGGGTTTTATTGGGATAATGGAAAAATGGAAAGCCTACTTAAGGGGACTGTATATCTTAGGTGGACACCCCCCCCACCCCACCCTTCAATAGTCACTAAAAGGGACAATGGTACGTATATTAGAGCCCTCTTATCCTTTCACTATATCCTTTTACTATATCACTATTACAGGGGGGGGCTCTAGCTCCTGTATATGCGCGCGATCAAAGGCATGCACTTCAGAGCTGCAACCGCGACTGCATGATGCTTCCTCAGAAGCCCAACGCAGCAATACTGCCACTGATGATACTCAAAACCCTTCATGACTTCAGTATACCACAGCACCAGAATTCCCCAACCACAAGGTGCTCAGGGTCGTGCGTGATCCCTAAACCCTAAACCCTAAGCAGGTACCGTACCCGTGAGGTCAAAGCAAGGCATGCGCACAAAGGAGGTTTCAAGCTCAGTCCTGACCTCTAAGCGCGAAAACAAAAGGCCTAAAACGCCAGAGAGTTGGAAAAAATAAGCTCTGTTTAGCTGACATATGAGCCATTGTCTAAACTCCTAGTATCCCCCTTAATAAGCCCTATAGTAGTCCCCTAAATCATCCCCTAGATAACCCCCATTAAGGAGTTAGATTGTAGCTCATACAACCCTTACTAAGAACCTGTTCTTTGCCATTATCCCTATATAACACCAATATATATATATATACCCTATTATAATATAGTAGTTTCCATTTTCTTTTCCATTATCCCTATATAACCCCAATATATACCAGGCATGTTGGAGCCCCACAGGAGCTGCCAAAGGTTTAGAGCTTCAGGAGGGGGTTAAGAGTTCGAGCTTTTAGGGTTTAGGGGGGGTTTAAGATTTCGAGTTTTGGGCACATGGCTTGGGATTCAGGATTGAGGGTTTTGGAGTTTAGGTTCTGGGCTTATGCAACGATGCTGATGAAGCAAAGTTGAGCCATAGCATGGAAAGTCCACGCCAACAACGAAGGTGCACCACACTCCTTGCAGCATCAGCTATGACCGGCAAGATAGGTCTTCAATGCACGACACGGTCAAACTCTGACGGATAATAAACAGCATACTATAGTGTACTATAGTAATATAAATATAATGTGTTAGAGTACAATCCAATATACAAGATCGGGGACAAGTTGAAGGGCTTTCTGCATACATCTGAATCGCGCAGGGATTCGAGGGCGTGTTCCAAGCGCGCCTGGCGCAGATTAATGTATCTACATACAACGGAACCAGCAACTAGCAAACTCTAACCAGCAGGCAAGCTCAACATGGACCCGAAACCTTACATCCTGTAATCCCCCTTAAGTGGATAGAATA
>CAJNIZ010047932.1:19829-34490 GCA_905231905.1 Symbiodinium pilosum | reverse complement strand
TTGTGGCCCTGGAGATTTCAGCGCCGAGGGAGCGGGTTCCTGCAGCCAGTGCTCCCCTGGGCGATGGACGGATGCCCGGCTTTGAGGGTTTAGGGTTTAGGGCTTAGGGTTTAGGGCTTGGGGGTTTAAGGCTGACCTCCTATAGCCCCATTGGCCATATGCCAGCCCTATATCATATGAAGGTTTAGGGTTTAGGGTTTAGGGTTTAGGATTTAGAGTTTTTTTTCGGGGCTTATGTGAGGATACCCACTTGGTAATTAACCACTTGGAACTGCTCTTCAATTAGGGACTTTCCCTAAATAGGAACCCCAATATAAACCCCCCAAAATACTAGACTTATTAAGGGGAACCCAAAAAGGTACCCCAAATTTTGGGACACCCCCATTGACACGCTTCAGTCCAAGGTTTCAGGATCTAAGCTTTCGGGGCATAGGTGAGCTTTCCTGAACCCTAAACACCGAGAAGCCCCTAGAATAAGTTCATCCTATCAATCGTGCAGAACCCCCTCCCCCTAATATTAAACCCCCTACCGGCCCCCCCCAATATCAAAGATGGGGAGGTGGTTTTATAAAAGGGGGAGGGGATTCAGCCTTACTACTTCCAGGAACACCGAAACAGCTGGCTACAGCTACACAGGTGGTTTCCAGAGGGACCCACTTTTTTCATGGGCCCCTAGTATGGACCCTTAACCCTGGGATTCCTAGATACCTCCTATATACCCTATATGTACCCTTAAGGGCCCCTAGAATCCCCCTAAAAGGCTTAAGGGCCCATATTAGGGGCCCATACTTTTGACCCTAGAACTTTTGCGAAATCGCGAAGCGTCACAATTCTAAGCACTAAAAAGCCAACCCCTAACCATACACTCTACGAAGCGCTCCCTATAAACCCTATGTGTGCTACAGGCTACGGCTAAACTCCTAGTATCCCCCTAGATCATCCGTATACTACTCCCCTAAATAATGCCCTATATAAGGCCCTTTACAATTTATGGAGTTTACTTAGGCTATATATAGCTCATATAAACCCAGGTTGCATTCCATGGTCCCGTTGAAAACCTTACAACCTAAACCCTACCGTCATGCACGCAAGAGGCTCCCAAAGGACTGCGCTTGTAAAGCAAGCGAAACCAACAACGCGGCCAACTACAACGACGGCCTGGGCTTAGGATTAGGGTTTAGGGTTTAGGGTTTAGGGAGGGTTCAGGCTTTACTTGGAGGTCCATTGTACTTATAACCTACTTAGTAACTGTAGTTATAACCCAATTATATCTAGGGTAACTGTAGTTATGGGATTTATAATTAGGTTATAACTACAGTTACTAGGTAGGTTATAAGGACAATGGACCTCCAAGTAGGGCACTGCCCCCACCCATGAACCATTTGTATTAGGGGTTATATTTGGGGCTATACATTACTGTACTACAATCATTACCTGGTTGTTACTGGGGGGCCACTATCCAAGGCTGAGGATTAAAGGTTTCGGAATCAAACGAAAAGCAAGTTGAAAATCAAATGGAAACTGGTTGGATAGAAGGCTTTTATAAGGATTGTTGTGGAGGGGTCTGTTTAATTAGACTAGGGTTTGGGGGACACATCATATTATATTGAGACCCTCAACCCTGAAACTAAGATTATACGGGAAAACCTTGTCAGATACTCAAGCTTCTACAGTGAACCAATACGGTTCCACGGGCCAGGGGTCGCCTGCCAGGGTTCTTTCGTGGAATACATTTGAAGGGTTTAGGGTTTCGGTGTGTTCCAAATCTCTTTTTCACCTTCACTCTGGGGGTCATGGATTGGCGTTCGGGGTTTAGGGTGCGGGGATGTGTTCACCCGGTGCAGCTGCTTTTTTGGGTTTCTGGACTGGTGCTCATACCGCTAACCTACACCATGTAGGCGGTGCCACTATGTCTGGCTGCCCTGTAGCCAGAGATACGCATCCTGCTCCATTGGGCCTAAACCTTGGGTAGTGCCCCCACCCAGTAACAGTCTATATTAGGGGTCCTATTAAGGGCTGGACATAACCATATTATAAGTATTATCCAACTGTTACTGAGGGGGGGCAGAACCCAACCTAAACCCTAAACCCAAGTAGAAGGACACACCCTGTTCTTGCAGCCTATAGGCCCAGAACATACCCTGTTTGATGCCAAGCAACCCTGAACCCCAAACCAAAAAAAGTCTCTAAGCTGCCAAATCATCAATCCTAAGCCGGAAGCCTTAAACCCCTAAAGTCTAAACGCCTAATCTCAAAGCATAGATAATCACCTACGGCATTTTGAGCTATGCCATAATTATACTAGGAATTTAGCCCATAAGATTAGTAAGCATCCCCCTAAAACCCTGCATACCCCCGGTTTCGATTTCATTTCCCATCTTCTAGAACCTTTGATTCTCCATTATCCTAAACCTAAACCCTACAGCATGAACCTATCTAGGCTTCTACAATTGCGTCAAAGCCTAAAGCAGCAGCCGAGTTTCCCAAAGGCAGGTCGACTGCAGCGCTGCCAAAAGCCTGCTCCTGACTGCCTTGGGGGATGATGAAGATGTTCGGCTGCGGGTTAGGTCTCAGGGTGTAGGGCTTAGGGCGTAGGCTCTAGCGCCTAGGGCTTAAGGTTTAGGGTTTGGGGTTTAGGCAAGGACGTGCAGGGCCCCAGGGCCCCTGATGTAGTTACCATTCTGCCTTGTGGTCACTAGCAATGGGTGGGGGGCCTAACCAAATGATTATGACGATACGATGATGATGAAGAGAAGGATGATAATGAGGGCTAAAGTTTAGCGTTTGTTTGGCATTGGGTTTAGGCTTAAGGGTCTAGGGTAAGGCCCTAAATGAGTTAGGGTTCAGAGATTAGTGCAACAAGACTCCTAGCTGGCAAGTGCGACCATCGTAAACCGTAAACCCTAAACACGTAAATAGTAGCAGCGTCACCAATTCTGGAAAACTGGCTCCCTTTCCTTGTTCAGTGTAGCACCAGGCGGGAATGTTGTCATGAAGAGGCGGTCCGAACACAGACCCCAAAATACTCAAATTGTCAGTACCTGAACCCCAAAAGTATGAAACATAATTGCCTTTTGGACGTTTTTAAAGGATTTGGGGCAATTATTTAACCTACTTTTGGGCTGCTGATATTGATTTTGGGCGATCATTTTACCTACTTTGGGGGCCCAGGTATAGGGACTTCCGAGAAGGGCTCCAGATGGACGAACAGAAGGAGCTTCGCCGCAGTCCCCTGCAACGAAACAATCCCCCAGATCCGAGACCCTAAACCCTCAACCCTAAACCGTAAACTCCAAACCCTCAGCCGCAAACACTAAACTGTAAACCCTATGCCGCAACTATAGGGTACTGGGAGGGTCATGGGGACTTAGTAAGTAGGCTAATAACCCCTATAAGCCATATAATAACCCCAATTATCCCCATTATTAACCTACTTACTAAGTCCCCATGACCCTCTAAACCCTAAACCCTAAACCCTAAACCCTAAATCCCAAACCCTAAACCGTTTCCTGCCAAAACACCTGGGCCGAAGCTTCGAAGAAATAGGCATCCTCCAGCCTCCCACCGACGAGGATTGACGTTTAGGACATGAATGTAGGAATAGTACAGAGGTTACATAGGGGCTATATAGGAATAATATAGGGGTTATATAGGGGTTGTATAGAGAGAATGGAAAAGAGTTCTGGAAACTACGATTTCGAGTTGAAGGTTTAGGGTTTTTTGTTGCTTAGGATTCGGGGACAGGGTTAGGATTTAGAGCTTAGGTCTATGGAGTTGCTTTGCGTTTAAGGTGTTTAGGATGTTTAGGGTGTTTTGGGTTTGGAGCGCACGGCGTTTAGGGTATGAGTGGTGTTTGTAGGCGGCTGACCCAAGCAAGAGTATATCCTTCTTTTAAACTCTTTACCTAGCAGAAAGACACGATCTTACTCTTTCTTGGCGAATGTAGTACCCCAACTTACACTGTCAGCCAGTCAGGGTGAAGGTGGGTGGAGGGTTCAGGATTTATATGGGTGGTTGTCAAAATTATGGTCCCTTTTTGGGTCCCTATCACAATACGGCACCTAATATTTGAGATTCCCTTGAAAGGGACCATTATTTTGACAACCACCCATATGGGCTTGGGGTGGGGCTTAGGGTCATGTGCCTCTTTGGAAGCCCTGAGAAAAAGAGGACCCAAGACGACCCTAAACCCTAAACCCTGAACCCTAACCCTAAACCCTAACCCTAAACCATGTATGGTGGCATACTGGACTCAGAGCGGTGCCTACTGGGAATCTTGCAGGGACTATTTTGAAAGGCTCGCATCCGTTCGACATAAGAAGCATTAGTCAAACGAAGGCATTGGGTTTGCTTTTGAAGTACATGTCACTACAGTTCTTTCGGCTAGGAACCTTAGTTTCACAACTTGGGTCTACTCTTCGAGCAGCGCACGGGGGATATGGGGCTCCCTACACCCTGAACCAGGTGCCTCTGTAAGCCACCAAAGAGGTTGGCTGAAAAGACATCAAGGTCGATGCTGAGTCGGTGCATGAGCTGGGAAAAATGCTCCTGGAAGAACCATGCTGGTTTAGGGTCTAGGGTTTAGGGTAACCATGCCTGGGTTGCTGTTAAGAAACTTAGATTAAGTTACCATAATGGGTATATAGTAAATAATAGGGTTTCCCCAATATAGTAACTTAATTTAAGTTCCTTAACAGCAACCCAGATGCTGGGAGCCACGTGAGGGCTTCTTAAAGTAAGGGTTTAGAGTTTGGGGTTTAGGGTTTAGGGTCTAGGGACTCTAGGCATGTATAGGGCTTATACAGTCTACATGCTGATATTGGGGCACTTTTGAGAAGATGAGTTGTCACAATCAAACTAGCTTCGGGGGAGTGTAGACATAGACTGCGGTTACTTGACTAATCCGAGAAGTCTGTTGCCTGGGAGTGATCTTCGGACTGTTAGCTATATGAGCTATAGTCTCAACTCCTGAAAAGGGGTTTATATGGGGGATTGTATAGAGGACCACTATAGGGGTTAGTAACGGGGAGACTAGGAGTTTAGACTACGGCTCATATGAACAACGCTTTGGGGTGAGGTCGGGTAAGGTTGTTGTCTGCAATGGTACTGAGCTGGCAAAACTTGGTTTAGGGCCCCCTTCCGGGGTTTAGGGTTTAGGGCCTGGGGTTTTCGGTTGTTCTTGTTGGGGCTCAGGCGAGCGTCTATGTCTGTTTGAAGCTGACAGAAGCTTTTGCCTCCATCCGTGGGTGATGCAAGCTGTCTTTGGGATTTGAGCATAGGTTTCAGTTTAGGATTTAGGGTAGGTTGTGCGAGTCTGCGAGTCACTTTGAGCACTTGTCAACTACGTTGGCATCTTTCGATGCAGCCCATGCTTCATCACAGCTTGGGGGCACCACAGTCTAGAAAATATTTCAGGGGCCTACATAATTACCAACTACATGTTGAAAGCTAGTCAAGGTAGCCTATACGATAAGTCGACAAAGAATCTCGGACGATAACATTGGCATGTATAGGCTTTTACGTTACATATGTAGGTCACAGTACCTATCCTACCTGGCCTCAGATTTACAAAGCTATGCCAACTTTGCCGGCAATTCGAGCCGTCTAGCCAGCAGATTGGATTTGGGGCTTAGGGTCTTGGAAACTAGGGTTTAGGGTTTGGGGTTGTTTTGGGGGTCTAACCCTTGACTCGCGACCTGGAGTTTAGGGTTCAGAGTTCTGGAGTTAGGACTTGACCAGACAGCCAGAGCGCATGTTCACATCTGCTAGAAGGTTCCGGTCTCCTTCCAAGCTTGCGGCCGCTCCCAACTTAACGCAAGGAACTAGACATTAGGAGGACCCCCCACCATGTAATAGTAGTCTAATAAAAAATATAAGAGGGCCCTAATATGATCCTCATTATCTTCTATAATTCGTCACTACCACAGGATGGAGGGTCTACCTAAACTAGACGTGGGTACTAGAGGTCCGCAGATATCTGCTTCTAGGGGAGATCTTAAACTGGGCGACGTGCTTCACGCCCTACTAAAGGGACGACACATCCTATACATACCTCAAGATGTTTGGAAGTTCGAGTACATAAAACATACATACATACCTACCTACCTACATACCTACCTACCCACCTACATACCTACATACCTACATACCTACATCCACACCTACATACCTACATCCATACATGCATACAAACATGGATACATACAGACATACATATGGGTGGTTGTCAAAATTATGGTCCCTTTTTGGGTACCCTAAATATTAGGTGCCGTATTATATAATAGGGATCCAAAAAGGGACCATAATTTTGACAACCAACCATATCTAGCTCATCCTGCAGCTACCTGCTCAAAGTATTCCTATGAGGGAAACCCTGCAGTGACCCCGGGACTCCCCAAAGCATCGGACGTTTTGGGGTTAGGGTGTAGGGATTTGGGGTTTAGGGTTTAGGGTTGATCGGATTTGTAGGGTGTATAGGGTTTGGGGCTTAGGGTTAGGGGTTACAGGGTGTAGGGATTTGGGGTTTAGGGTTTCTGACTCAACGTCTAAGACCACTTGCATCTGACTCATTGCCTGTCAGAATGGCATGGAAAAGAAAATGGACACTATAAGCATTGAGTGGTTTTATGGTTGAGGGTTTAGCGGGTTTAGTGGGGATCGGGAAAGAGAAATTGCAAACTCCCACACGATTTAGGGTGTTACGGTTCGGGTGCAAAGTAAACGATATGGCAATGGCTTTTCCAGCACAGGGACTACCACAGGGATCGATTCCCTGATCAGCTACTATGCACCAGGTAACCGACTGCAGCCGAGTATCCTCGCTGGTATCCTCGGTTTTGAGCGAAGCTAAACCCTAAACCCTAAAACCTAGACCCTAGACCCGGGAACCCGAGGCTTTTGAGCTTTTTGAGATTTAGGTTTTTGTGTTCGGGCTTCGGGTGCAAGTGAGACTTTCTCAAACTCTGGGTGAGCCTAAGCATTTGGAGTTTAGACCTTTTGGATGGAGGAAATTCTGCCGCTTAGGATCCCCAAAAGCCCTGCAATTTTTGGTGTAGGGTTTAGGGTGTAGGATTTAGGGTTTAGGGGTTTAGGGTTTAAGGGCTTGGGTTTAGGAGTTTAGGTGGCACAAGATTTTCTAATTCCACAATATGATGAGGGTCCTTGTACTTGGATGGTCGCATGATTGAGGAAATCCTGCATCACCTAACACTCTTAAGCTAGTCTTTCTAAAACTGGCAGAATTTTCTCCATGAAAAGTCTGCCAGTAATGCTACCTCGAACGCTCCGCTGACTCTCTTTCTGGGGCAAAAGGTTAAACCCAATTTAAGATTGGGGACTAAGATCTATATGTGTCTACATACATACATACATACATACATGCATGCATGCATGCATGCATGCATGCATGCATACATACATACATACATACATACATACATACATACATTGTCCGGCACGGAAAAAAAAACATATGTAGGGGCATCTAGAAAAGAACAGGGCCCAATAATGAGGGTGAACGTCTAGGCCCACATTTTTGGAAACAAAAACTTGAACGTGAACCCTAAAACGTGGCCCTAAACCGTGTACGCGCTGCAATAACTTTTGGTGTTCCACTAGCATTGAAAACTATGAGAACCACTCACATCGAAGAAGTCTGGTTGTTCATACCCATTGGGGTAATATTGGTGTTATATTGGGGTTCTCTTGGGATAGTGGAAAATGAAATGCAAACTACAATTTAGAGTTTAGGGTTTAGCATCTAGGGGCTAGGTTTACAGCCATAGTCTGGATTCAGGGCTTTGGGGTTTAGTGCCTGGTGTCTGGGTTTTTTTTCTTGGGGTTTGGTTCGGGTTTAGGGTTTAGGATTTAGGGTTTAGGGTTTAAGGTTTAAGTTTAAGGCAATCCATTGCACACATCTGGCTGGCTTCTGCACAGGACAACTCTCACATTATGAGGCCCAACAACGACTCTGCTAAATGTTTCCCATGAAGACCCTTTAGAAAATGGGGCATACTTGTGAGGCACCCTAAACACACGCATCCCAACAAACCACCAGAAAATCACGATATCCAGGGGACAACTCTACTCCCTGGACCACAAACCCAGATGGCAACCGAACTTTCAGTCTTCAACCCCTTCACGCCAAAATATCGGCATACCCCTAATTGAGTTTAAGGTTCAGGGTTTAGGGTTGAGGGTCTGGCATTTAGGAGTTTTAGGGCTAAGGCTTAGGATTTAGGGTTACGCTTTAGGTTTGCAGGCTAGCACGTAGGGCTTAGGGTCTGTTCCAATGAGGAACCCGGAGGCAATGTCACTCCATTGGCCCCCAACTTATAAGTCGCGGAATAATATACAGTTACATGGTTTGAGGGCCTGTAACTTGTAGTTCTGGGATTTCCAAAAAACTCGGGGGGGCCCACCCTGCAGGCTAGAAGATTTGTAAACTGGTGCAAGATATCAACGCTGCCTCTGCCACCCTCAACCCTGAGCTTCCGGGAAAAAAGGCAGGAAAAAGCAATCTCCGTGAAGCTCGAGCCCTTAGATATCTAAAACGTCAGTTCTAGCTTCATACATGGAGATTCATACCCTAAACCCTACACCCTAAACCCTAAAACCCTAAACCCATGGGACTTGGCAACGGCATTGCGTCTTACCCCCTCACTGGCTTCACCTATGCTACCCCACTCCTTTGACACGACCTAAACCCACGCCTTCACCCTATACCCTGAACCCACCACTAAACCCCAAACCCTGATGGGACACTCAGGCAGCTGCTTTGCCAGCTAGGAAGGCAGCGAAAGCGGCGAGTGAGGAAGAAATCCTGGCTTTCACATTCAGGATCCGTGATTCGGGATGGGTGGAGTTTCGATTTTGGGCTTTTGAAATCCTGGGCTCCAAGATGTTATGTCTGCATGTGAGCTATCGCCTAAATTCCTCGTATCCCCCTTCATGACTCCTATAATAGTCCCCTATACAATCCCCTATATAACCCTTTCTAAGGAGTTTAGATTATGATGTCTTCATGTGTAACCTATACAGTCGCAGCCACGGCCACCCGCCAGTCGTGTAGCCGATCGAAACGGCTCGTACCAATGTGGATTCCAACAGGGTCAAGGGTTTCGGGTTTAGGGTTTAGAGTTTAGAATTTAGGTTCAAGGTTTAGGGCTTGTCTTTCCCTCTGCCAATACTATCCCCGAAAGGTCCCGCTTAATGAAGGTTAGTTAAGCCTGACACCCGGAACCCGAAGCCGCAAATTCCAAAAGCGTCAATCCTCAAAACTGGGTGAAGATTTGCATCCTACATGACCCCATGCAAACGCTTCATAGCCTGCATACATACCACGTGCAAAACTCTACACCATGAAATCCTGCATTGCCCGCCAAATAGACCTCCATGCCCAAAGCCCTTCACACCCTAAACCCTTCACCCTATTCTGTGAACCCTATACCCTAAACCCCTAACCCTATTCTCCGAACCCTATACCCTGAACCCTAAACCAATCTTATACCTTGAAGGTTACGAGTCAAGGCGCGCTTCTGCCACGGCAACAGCAGCCCCGCACGCCTCCTGAGGCTGCTCTAGGGTTGTCTCTTCAAAACTCGGGGTACACTGAGTGACCCAGGGGATGCGAAGGAGAATCATAAGGAAATACAAGGGAACATAGAGGTCCCGCTTAACGTCATCTGGTGAAGATTTTGAGGAATATCCATGAGATCTATGGCCTATGAATGTTTATGGCGTTTGCGAGGGTTTCTCAGAACACGTGTAGGGCTTCAGGATTGAGGTTTGTGGTTTTGGGTTTGGGGCTGGAGGTCTAGGCTGACTGCATCCTGCTTACTATTCCCAGAGCCTTAATATCGGCATTCTACTATTGGGAAATTTAGAGGAGTCCCTAAATCAAAGGGGATCTACTTTCTGGATCCTTCAAGGGGTCTGGGTCCTAGCCATGATTCAATTCTAAGTATCGGACGTATAGTTGCTTAGATGTGGCTTCTCAAAATATATAGTCCCGCTTAAGTAGATAGAATATGGGGTATATAGGGATCGTTTTTAATATACCCAAAGCCATATTCTATCTGCTCAAGGAGGAATTAAACCCTAAACCCCAAACCCTAGACCCTAAACCCTAAACCCTATCTTAAGGGGGACTATATGTTCTTGTAACTTCTGGGTACCTGTGCAGACATGCGGGTTATACGGAAAGCATAGGGTTGTCCTTGAGGATTCCACAGGGTCCTTGTAAAAAATCTCAAGCCGCATGCCAGGGTGTTACTGGTACGCGGTTTAGGATTTTGGGTTTAGGGGTTACCAGGCTTCCCAACCGGACGGTTTGGACGTAGACACACGCACGGATCTGGTACAGGCGCCTTAGCGCATTTTCACCGAGCAGAATCTATTTTCCAACGAAAGAACGAAAGACATTCCTCCCACAGAAACAACATGAGAAAAGTATGATATGCCCGATGATGTGCTTCAACGTCGGCAGAGTGCATTTATTGTGCATGAATGGACGACGGATTTGGGAACTCACTGGGGCCTGTACAAAAGGCAAGCACGAAGCCTAGGCAATGTGCTGTGATTTCCGAAATATTGTCAGTAGCTCGTGCTGTACACGGGCTGCACAGAGAGCCTCATGCTCGAGATTTTTAGCTTGGAACTTATGGCTTGAAGTCCAGGGTTGAGGGCTAAAGGCTTTCGGGGTCACGTCACAGGTTGGGGAACTGGTCGTGGCTCTGACTTCCGGGAACACGAAACCCTGCCTCGTCATAATTCATCGCGGCGAAAACCATTCCTGACGAGACCACTGCAAGCTTCTATGTTTGATCATTCGAATGCACGGGCACTCTCCAAGCCCTGAACATAACCCCAAACCCAACACCCTTCCCGCCAGGGGTCTCAGAAATCACCTTGATTCAATCAGACACCTACCGCCTGAGCATGCAGAAAAGGATCATCACTGCGGCACCCCTTTTACACACCTACGGCGCTTAGGGTTTAGAGTTTGGGGTGGCGGGTGCGTGAAGGGTCAAGAAACGCATGGCCCCCATACTATTGCTACGGCTTACACTACTTGAAAATCAGCTATACCCTGCCTGAAATGTCAGACATTGGTCCAACCTAATATTACACAAAGCTATCACCAAAGAGGGGGTCTTTAACATCAGAGATAAATGATTCAGCAACTTCCCGAAAAAATGTCCCCCAATCTTCGAAATGATCCCATTTCCATTCATCGGGCGATGCTTGCTTGACAAGGCTCCTTCCTCATCGCCGTCGCTGTCCACCTGGCAGGCCCACCCTTGTCAAAGAAGCGGACTCTATAGATGATGTCAGGTTCTCAATATGGTCCCAAGCCAGCAACCCAAAACCCTAAACCCTGCGGCATGCTTCGGGTTCGGTCAAATGATGTACCCTAATGCCAGAACCATCTGTCTAGACAACTCCAAATCCTGGAGACCCTGCAGTACTTCTAGAGACGAGTTTAGAGTTCAGGGTGTTTACAAAAATTAAGGTATAAGGCTTAGGATAAAAGGCTTAATGTCAAAGGCTTGGGTGCAAGTCGGATACACAAGTCTGCGGGCACCGAAGCGCGTAAAATCTCCGAGCCGCTGAGCCACATAGTGCTGGGTAGGATAGGCCCTCACCCATTCAGGGTGACCACGCTTTTTCTTGGTGCTGCAGACTCCTGACGCGCTGTTACTGGACCCTCCAGACGAACAGGCAGTCACGGAATCTCCGAAAGCCTTATCTTGTGATGTTGTGGGCTCTCCAGATGCGTCATGATTTGACGCCCCCGGGCCTTCCAGAGTTCGAGTTGTCATTTGACCGCGCAGACGGGTGACACTTGATGCCGGCGGCTCTCTAGGCGTGCTGTTACTTGAATGCTTGAAGGGTGGTTATATCAGGGTCCATGTATATTCGGGTCGGGAGCCTAACGCACGGTATAGGGCATGTGATGCACAGGTGCATCGGTGTGCCATTAAACCTCAGCTACGATCCAAATTTCACTATGTGTCGGGGTACCCTGGGGACCCCTGGGATGTACGAAGATCAGAAGGGGAACATGGTGATCCTGTATGCAGGGTTATGTAACTCTACCCAGTTTTCTGATGCTCGAACCCTAAGTCCCGCACCCCAAACCCTAAAACCTCAAGCCTGCAATCCTAAATCCCTGGCCCACTGCGCAGCTTGAACATGCTCCAAGTGGCCAGATTTTGCAGGCTGATCGCATGGCGTACCAGCTCCTTGCAGCAGTTTAGTGTCTACTAGGAGGTCCATTGTACTTATAACCTACTTAGTAACTGTACTTACAACCCAAATATATCTAGGGTAAGTGTAGTTATGGGACTTATAGTTAGGTTATAACTACAGTTACTAAGTAGGTTATAAGTAAAACGGACCTCCAAGTAGGCTTTGGGATTTGGAGCTTGGGGCTGCCAGTTTAGTACTCAAGGTTTAGGTTAGCGTGAAGGGTGCTGCGCGTAGGGTCTAAGTGTTGTCCTTGACAGCCACGTCTTAGGTGAGATGCAAGTGTGATCACGGTTTAAGGGTTTACCCTAACCCAGAACCCTGAACGGACCCAAAAATAACTCCTGTAAGCCCCTTTAAAACGACCCTGACGGAACAATCAAATGGAAAGGACGACTCAAAATGAAATGTAAACTATTTCTTGTTGCCGATGATAGAGACTTTGTTGTAGCGACCTGAACAAGTCTTATATACTGTAGCTATCTGAGGCTTACAAGGAAATACTTTAGGTAATTATTCGGGCTTCTACTACAGTAGTTTCACCACCACCCCTTGTCCCACAGGGACAGCAAGAACCCCAAAACTGAATCGCGGAGCTTAGGGCTGAGGATTTGATGACACCCCTAAACCCTAAACCCTAAACCATAAGACCCTAAAACCCTAAACCCTACACCCTAAACCCTTAAACCCTAAACCCTAAGACGCTAAAACCCTTAAACCCATACAATGCAGCACTGGCTCAAGTCTCTGCTGTTTAGGGTTTAAGGTTCAGTGGTTCTTGAGGGTTTTGGCATGGCGGATTTGGACATCCATGAGCAATCCCACAAGCCCTTGCAATCAAACATCACATGCGGGTTTCGCAAAATTAGGGGTACCGTTGTTGGGGGGTCCCAATAATAAGGATTGGAATATTTTGGCGTCTATATTGGGGTCCCCGTATTTAGAGAACCTACCAAATAGGACCTTCCTTGACATGCCTGCAATAACTCCCAGACGTAGCGTACTTGGGATCATGCTGGATTCGTAATATCAACCTTACCGTACCTCCCAGTGAGGCCTTCTCGATACAAGCTTTAAGTTTGGAAGTCAAAGAGGCGCAGGATGTAGGATTTAGGGATTAGGATTTAGGGTTTAGGTTGGATACTGCCCCCACTCAGTAACAGTTGGATAATAAATAAAATGTGGCTGTAAATAGCCCTTAATAGGACCCCTAATATAGACTGTGACTGGGTGAGGCAATATCCAAGGTTTAGGGCCTAAGGGCTTAGGGTTTAGGAATAGGATTTTGGGCTTCAGCCTAAAACCCCGAGCACTAATACATTTTAAGGAAAAGCGCTCAGCCAAGCAGTGCATGTCCCAAGATGGGGGGATCCTCCTTCAAGAAAAGGTTTAGGGTTTAGAGTTTAGGGTTTAGGGTGCTTATCAGGGAAGCACTGAATACTGGGCAAAACCTGACAGACCCCAACACCTCGCGTCGACCTACTCTCACAGCACTCAAGCCATGTGCAAAAAAAATGCATAAGCCCCCAAACCCTACAACATGAACCCAATCCCCATACCACAAACCCCAATCCCTAAGTCTTGAGCATCCCCGGGGGCAATAACACCAGAACCATGGCGTTGACAAGCCCAGGCGCGTAGAGCTGTTCGGCATCCTCTGAAGCTTGGATTGCAAAATTTGCGTCTTAGGGTTTAGGGTTTAGGGCTCCCCCAAATCGTGGGTCTCTTTCCATATGAGCTGTAGTCTAAACTCCTAGTATCCCCATTAATAACCCCTATAACAGTCCCCTATATAACCCCCCTTTTAAGGAGTTTAGACTGTAACCCATACAGTCTGGTTGTCAAAATATGATCCCTTTTTTGGATCCCCATTATAATACAGCACCTAATATTTAGGGTACCCAAAAAGGAACCATAATTTTGACAGCCACCCATATGAGCTTTGGGCTTAGGGCTTGTGGCCTCAAGGCTTAGGCTCAAGCTTGGAGTTGAAACCCTAAGCCTTAACCTTACCTACTTGGAGGCCCATGGGACTTAGTAACTACTTATAGCTGGGGTTATAACCCTACTTCTACTTGGGGTAACACCTATAAGCCCATTTAAGGGGATTTAGAAGTAGGGTTTTAAGCCCAGTTATAAGTGGTTACTAAGTCCCATGGACCTCCAAGTACCTAGACCTCTAGAGCCTACCTTTTCTGTAGGGCACCGAAATTGTCATATCGAAGATATTAGACATACAGTTAGGTATCCTAAGAAAGGGGTTGGGCATACGGGGTCTAGGTAAGGGGTTTGACCTCTCCTTGTGCCTTTGGACTTAGCTCAAGCCAAGCCAGAGGACGTTGGGTTTAGGACTCTGGGTCCGGTGGTCTCTAGGGTTTAGGGTTTACGGTTTAGAGTGCAGGGTTTAGGGTT